>JASDQU010242664.1:174669-186593 GCA_032191745.1 Picea mariana
TGGTGGCTGAGGTAAAATCCTTTGAATCAAATATGGGTTATGAATCTAAGTCAAAACTAGAAAAGGGGAGACGGATCATTGACGCGGAACCCATTTCCACCATTTCTACCACTAAGATCCAGCCTGGTGAACCTGATGAGCCAGAGGAAGGCGAACACCTATTCCATTCATATATGTCGGTAAAAGGAACTTTTTTTCACTTCATCTCTGATAGTGGTATTTAGAAGAACCTCATCTCAGCAGAGGTATTCAAGTGGCTAGCCCTACCGACAACATCGCATCTATATCCCTACAACACCAGATGGCTCTATCAAGGAAGCAATCTTCGCGTCAGCCAACAGTGTCGCTTGTCGTACAAAATCAATCCATTCAAAGATGAGGTATTGTGTGATGTTGATCCCCTTGAAGTTTTTGATTCTCTTTTGGAACAACCTTATTTATGAAAATTTCATGATGTATATGATTTTATGCCTTGCAATGTTATTATTACTTTGAACATGAAATTGTACAGGATACCCGAGGTAGTCCCACCTAGTGTTATTTCATTGATCTCTTCCAAGCAATGTAGTAAGGTCATTTCTCAGACCGGGAAGTTTGTCTTCTTCATGATTCTCTCTCAAAGTGAGTGAAAAGTTGCAGCCACATCTATGTTCTCCATGGATGACCTCTCTATGCAGCAGAATAAAGTGGATAAGGTCGTGGAAGAATACAAAGACATCTTCTCATCACCTACTGAGGTACCTCTACACTGTAAGGTGAAGCATCCCATCAATTTGACCCCCAACATCGCTCTATGCTAGAAAATGAGGATATCAAGCATCAGATCCAAAAACTGCTCCACAAGGGGCACATCTGACCCAACTCATCACTTTGTGGAAGCCTAATTGTGCTAGTGCAGAAGAAAGACGGGATGTGACAACTCTGCATTGATTACCAGGCCCTAAATAAAATCACATTCAGGAACCAGTACCCAATTCCCTGAATCAATGATATCCTTTAGCAGCTCAAGGGGGGGAAATACTTAAGTAAGATTGATTTGAAGTCTGGCTACCATCAAGTCCCAATAGAACCGACAGATGTATGGAAAACTTCCTTCAAGTCAAAAGAAGGTCTTTTTGAATGGTTGGTCATGCCCTTTGGTTTGACAAATTCCCTAACAACTTTCATGAGGATGATGGATGGTATCTTGCGGACTTTCACTAGTTATTTCATGGTGGTGTATCTGGATGAAATCCTCATCTACAACAAGATTTGGACAAAACATCTGTAGCATATTCAACATGTTCTACACACTCTGTGGTAGCACAATCTACATGCCAACTTGGAAAAATTCTCCTTTGACATGGACAGGGTCCAATACCTAGGCTACATTGTTGATGTGCATGGTGTGCATGCTAATCTAACCAAGATCCAATTGATCTGTGACTTTCTAGCCACAACCACGCTCATTGAGCTTTAGAGCTTCTTAGGCCTTTCCAATTTCTATTGAAGGTTCATGTTGGGATTCTCTCATATTGCATGGGCCCTCATCCAATTAACCAGAGGTGGTGGTAAGGAAACATTTGTGTGGTTTTTTTCTCAACATAAATCATTTGATGATGAGAAGTTGTGCTTGTTCTCCACCCTGGTGATCTCATTAAATGACCTATAAAAACCCTTTGAGATCGAAACATATGCTTCATGCTATGTTGTGTACGCAGTCATCATTCAACATGAACACCCCCCGGCCTATCATAATGAGAAAATACCAAATGTCATTCGTAATTTACCCTACTTATGACAAAGAAATGTAATCCATTATGCAATACTACCACTAATGGAGGCATTACATTATCAGGAAGGAGACAGTTATCGACATTGATCATAAGTCATTTTACTTCAGGTAGACATAAGTAAAATTGCATAATGACCACCTTCAGAAGTGGTCCACATATTTGTAGTAGTTCTCCCTCAACATCAAGAATAAAACAGGAAGTAACAACCAAGTCGTTGATTTTCTCAGTTGACCTCCATTAATGGAACTCACCATAGCGATCGATTCTTGCAGCCACGAGACCTCTGGATGGCCCCGCCTCTATGAGACAGATCGTGATTTTTCCAACACCTACCAGATGTTGGTCGCAAACACAACTTTCAGTAATTTCCATATTTAGGACAGGCTATTGTGCCATCTGGGCCATATATGTGTTCCATCGAGTGAGTGAGTGAAGTTGATTTGGGAATCCCACTACAATCGGGTGGTAGGACACTTTAGTGTGTAAAATATAGTGGCAGTGTTGCAGTGACATTTCTACTAGTAGAAACTTCAAAAGGATGTCAGTAAATATATCCGGTCCTGCACTGCCTACGCTATTGCCAAAATGGCCATTAAGAAACAAGGCTTGTACACTCCTCTACCTACTCCTGACATGCCTTGAGAATCCATCTCAATGGACTATATTTCAGGCCTTTTGTCCACCAAGAGGGGAAATGACTTTGTTTTTGTGGTTGTTGATCGCTTTTACAAGATGGTGATTCTGGTCTCTTGGAAGAAGAGAATCACAGTGAAGGCCACTGCCAAGATCTTCTTTGAATGAGTGTGGGTACACTTTGGGATCCCAAAAACCATTATCTTAGATCAATATAGTTGGTTCCTCAGTACATTCTGGTCGAGCCTTTGGTCATTGCTGGACACCAATCTCACCAAGTCCATTTCCTTCCACCCCCAAATAGATGGCCAAACTAAGTTTGTTAACCGAATGATTGTACACATCCTATGCATGTACAATTCCAAGAACCCCATCACCTGGGATGAGATTCTTCCCTATGTTCATCACAACTATAACAGATTCATACATAGCTCAACCGGCCACAAACCCTTTCAGGTGGTGTTGGGATTTCAACCATTGGTTCCCATGGATGTTACACTACCCCTTGTGGCCACCCATGCAGAATCCTCACATGCTCCAACTGGAGCTGACAAAGCCACTTAGTTCATTGAGTAGATCCAACACATCTTCCAATAGGTTTAGTATATTTTACAAAAGTCCAATGCCAAGAACAAACAACGCCATGATCAACATTGGGTGCCACACTAGTTTTAGGTGGGTGACAAGGTTTGGTTGCACTTGTAGAAATAATTCCTTATAGGTCCTCATCAAAAGCTTATTCCACTTTGTTATGGACCCTACACCATCACCAAGGTTGTGGGTGACAATTATTTTGAGCTCAACCTTCCTCCATTCCTTGGCTTGCACCCAATATTCAATGTGGACCTCCTTCAACCTTATTTTCCACAATTATTGGAGACCTCAGAGATACCATAACAATTGAAACCAACATAGATCAACCCTCATGGCATGGAATATCCATCCACTGATCATATCGTGGACACATAGTTCAATGAAACTCACCAACAAAGGATCCATCTTTATCGGGTTGTCAAAGCAGGTAAGCTCCTGCACCAAGACAAGTGGCTCACTCGGGGCCAAATTCAACATACATTTGCTCATATCATGGGGGGAATAAACACAATGAAGACCATTTATTCCTATGGGGGGAGTATTTTTCCAGGAGGATCTTGGTGGCAACCCACCTTGTCTAACTGACTCAAAATAGTTTTTTGGCAACTTGTTATTTTTAGCAGTTTTTCGATTCCTAAACTTTTGGGGCCACTTTGAGGGCCTAAGCGACATTTTGTCATGATCATGCACCTAAATGACAACCAAAGGCTCTCATTGATCCCCCTAAATGAAGCTCCTTGTCAATACCTTTCCAACAAGCTATCATTCTCCCTAAACAAAGATCGTATGCAAAAGTTACAACCTCGGGAAGTTGATGTACTAACTTACCCCAGCTATCATGCTGCCACATGACTTTTGGCGCTTCATCTTCTAGGGTTATGTTTTTTTATGTTTATGGTTTTTTAATTCATGTTTATTGTAAAATGTCCTTTAGAGCCTCAATTTACTCATCTTATTGTGAACGAGCGTAGCCGTCACATCTCTTCTCAGACATAAGCTGCCACCATTTTAGCAAGTTTGTTTGCAGTATGCATTTTACAGTTTTAAGCATATTTCGCATTTAATAGAAGTCATGTTTTATTGTTTCTCTGTTATTGTTCACTGTGTCTATGTGTTAATATTATAAATTTTTGGTTTCATTTCATTTCGCTCATAAATCCAGATGAGTGGTATCAGAGTGGTTTTCTCTTTGTTGTTTTTTTTTAATGCATGTCCCCAACACGGTCAGGGTATAGAGAGTTGGATCTCGAGCTTTTTTCTCTTAAGGAAAATTGCTCTAGCATTCCCAATAAATTTTCCATGGCAAGAGAAAATAAATACAATGGGATAGGATATCCTTTCAAAATGTTGATCGAGGAATTCCTTGAGTGACAGAGGAACGAGATAATGGAAAACTTTGTACAAATCCTTCGACGGCTGCTAACAAGCGACACATCCACCTCAAGTAGAGGCATCGCCCCTTGAAGGTACAAATCAATTTTAATATTCTTATATTTTAAGTTCAAATATATGCAGATGATGTAGATAAATGGATAAAACTTCTAGAAGAGTATTTTTCTGTCGACAACGTTTTTGATAGAGAAAAGATTACATTTGCGCTCCTCAAAGCTGTCCCTGATGTCAAATATTGGTGGGAGACTTTTTGTGAGAAAAATGAAATAGAGGGATCCACATTATTTTCATTTTCACCCACTTGGGGTTCCTTTAGGGATGCTATTAAGGAACAATACTACCCTATTGGAAGTTATGAAAACTTGTATACAAGATGGACCACATTGTGAAAAGAAAGAGACCAAAAAGTGCAAGAGTTCACTAATGTCTTCCATACCTTGCACACCAAGATGGGTATCAAATATTCTTAGCGACATCTGGTGTTGAAGTACTATGGCGTTCTTCATAGATACATCCAGAAAGAAATTTCTTTTTTGGACATCTCATCCTTGGGCACGACCTATCGATATGTCATCAAAATCGAGCATAAGCTAAAACAAAAGACGCAATAGTTTAGGTATGGGAGCCCCTCACAGAAGAAGCAGAGAAAGGGTAGCCCAAACCCATAGAGAAAAGGATATATTAAATATGGGAAACCTCAGGGAAATCAGTCCAATCCATAATAAAATAAGGATATTGTGAAGACAAAGAAAGATACCATGAAGTGGTGTGACTTCCATAAGAGCTCCTGGCATAACACTATTGATTTCCACTCAAAGTAGTCATTGGTAGCTAATATAAGATCCTCTAAATCAGATACATGTTCTGACTCTGAGTCAAAACCATAAAAGGAGATACATATCATTGACACGGAACCCAGTGCCACCATTTCTACCACCAAGATCCATCCCAGTGAACCTGATGAGCCAGAGGAAGGCAATCACCTCTTTCATTCATAGATGTGGGTAAAAGGCACTCCACTGCACTTCATAATTGATAGCGGTAACCAGAATGTCCTCATCTTAGCATAGGTCATCAAGCATCTATCCCTACCAACAATGCCACACCCATAGCCCTACACCATTGGATGGCTCTGTCAAGGAAGCGATCTTCGCACCAGCCAACAATTTCATCTTTTGTATGGCATCAAGCCATTCAAAGATGAGGTATTATTTGATATTGATCCCCTTGAATTTTGTGATGTTCTTTTGGGCCAACCTTATTTATGGAAACGTCATCTAGGCCTCGTACTGTAATTATTAATTTTAATAGGAAATTTTACAAGATTCCCAAGGTAGTCCCACCTAGTGTTATTTCCTTGATCTCTACCAAGCAATGCAGGAAGGTCATCTCTCAGACTGTGAAGTTTGTCTTCATCGTGAGTTTCTCTTAGAGAGAGGGAAATGTTGCAGCCACATCCATGGCCTCTATGACCAACCTCTCCACATAGAAAAAGCAAGTGGATAAGGTTTTGGAAGAATACAAAGACATATTCTCATCACCTACTGAGGTACCTCTGCACTATAAGGTCAAGCATTCCATCGATCTAACCCTCGACGCACCGCTACCAAATGCTATATTATATCCCCACTCTCTACTAGAAAATGCGGAGATCAAGCATCATATATAAGAACTGCTCCACAAGGGGCACATCCAACCCAACTCATCACCTTTTGGAAGCCTAATCATGCTGGTGCAGAAGAAAGATGGGACATGGTGACTTTGCATTGATTACTGGTCCCTAAATAAAATCACAATCAGGAAATGGTACCCGATTCCATGAATTGATGATCTTTTTGATTAGCTCAAGGGGGTTGAATACTTTAGTAAGATTGATTTGAACTTTGTCTACCATCAGGTCCCAATAGAACCGACAGATGTATGGAAAATTGCCTTCAAGTCAAAAGAAGGTCTTTTTTAATGGTTGTTAATTCCCTTTGTTTTGACAAATTCCCCAACAACTTTCATGAGGATGATGGAAGGTATCTTGAGGCCTTTCACTAATTATTTTTTGGTGGTGTATCTGGATGACATCCTATTCTACAAAATACTTGGGAAGAACACTTGCAGCATCTTCAACAGGTTCTGCACACTCTGTGGCAACACAAGCTATATGCCAACTTGGAAAAATGCTCTTTCTCCATGGACATGGTCCAATACCTAGGCTACATTGTTGATGTGCATGGTGTGAATGTTAACCATACAAGATCCAAGTCATCCGTGACTGACCAACCCCAATAATGATCACTGAGCTTCAGAGCTTCTTAGGCCTTGCCAATTTCTATAGAAGGTTTTTGTTGGGATTCTCTCATATTGCATGGGCCCTCAGCCAAATAACCAAAGGTGGTGGTAAGGAAAAAAAATTGTGGGGCATGTCCCAATAGAAAGCATTCAATGATCTGAAGCAACACTTGTGCTTCACCCCAATTCTTTCATTACCTAACCTTCAACAACCCTTTGAGATCGAGACAGATGCTTTATACTATGTTGTGGGTGTAGTCATAACTCAACACGGCCACCCCGTGGGATATCATATTGAGACACTATCAAATGTCATCCCTAAGTATGCTACTTATGACAAATAAATGTACTTCATTTTGAAATCCTACCACTAGTGGAGGAATTACATTCTCAGGAAGGAGACAGTCATCCACACTGATCATAAGTCATTTTACTTCATGCAGACACAAGGAAAATTTCAAAATGACAACCATCATAAGTGGTCCACATATCTGAAGCAGTGCCAACTCAACATCAAGTATAAAATAGGAAGTACCAATAGAGTCACTGATTTCTTCATCTGACCTCCAGTTGTGACACTCACCAAAGTACTCAATTCTTGTGGCCCCAAGACCTATGGATAACCCCACCTCTATTAAGAATATCCTAACTTCACCAACACCTACCAAATGTTGGGCGCAAACACATCTATCACTAATTTCCATCTTAAGAATGGGTTGTTGTGCCATTTGGGCCATGTATGTGTTCCATCAAGTGAGCGATTGAAGATGATTTGGTAAGCCCACTACAGTAGGGTGATAGGACACTTCGGCATGCAAAATACAGTGACAATGTTGCAGTGACATTTCTACTGGCCGAAAGTTCGACATGATCTTAACAAGTATATCTGGTCATGCAATTCTTGTGTTATTTCCAAACCAACCATTAGAAAACAAGGCTTGTACACTCCTCTTCCTACCCTTTATAGGCCATGGAAATCCATCTCAATGGACTACTTATTGAGCCTTCATTCCACCAAGTGGAGAAATGACTTTGTTTTTGTGGTTGTTGATTGCTTTTCCAAGATGGCGATTATGACCTCTTGCAAGAAGAGAATCATAGTGGAAGCCATTGCCAATATCTTATTTGAATGAGTGTGGGTACACTTTGGGAATACCACAAACCATTATCTCAGATTGGGACAGTCGATTCCTTAGCACATTCTATTGAGCCTCTCGTCACTGTTGGATACTAAGCTTACCAATTCCACTACCTTCCACCCCGAGATAAATGGTCAAACTATGGTCATTAACCAGATGATCGTGCACATCCTACACATATACAATTCCAAGAAATCTCACACCTGGGATGAGATTCTTCCATATATTCATAACAACTACAATAGATCCATACATATCTCATCCAACCACAAACTCTTTCAGGTGGGGTTAGGATTTCAACCATTAGGTCCCATGGATGTTACACTACCCCTTGTGACCACCCAGGAAGACTCATCACATGCTCCAACTGGAGACAAAAAATCCACCTTGTTCATTGAGAAAATCCAAAACATCTTCCAATAGGTTTAGAATATTTTACAAAAGTCCAATGCCAAGTACAAACACTCCATGATCAACATTGGGTGCCACACTAGTTTCAAGTGGGAGACAAAGTTTGGATGCACTTGCAGAAAGAATGCCTTATAGGGCCTCATAAGAAGCTTCATCCACTCTGCTATGGACCCTACACCATCACCAAAGATGTGGGTTACAATGCTTTTAAGCTCAACCTTCCCCCATTCCTTGGATTGCACCCATTATTCAATGTGGACCTCCTTCAACCTTATTTTCCACCATTATTGGACACCTCGGAGATAGAAGAACAATTGAAACCAACATAGCTCAACCAAGACTACACGGAATAGGAATACATTGATTAAATTGTGGACACACAGTTCAAGGTCACTCACTAGCAAGGGATCCAACTTTATCAGGTTGTTAAAGCAGGGCAGCTCCTACACCAGGGCAAGTGGCTCACCTGGGGCCAAATTCACCATAAATTTCCTCATCTGATGGGGGAACTAAACACAATGGATACCATTTATTCCTAATGGGGGAGTATTTTTCCAGGAGGATATCAATGGCCACCCACCTTGTCCAATTGGCTCAAAATAGTTTTTTGGAAACTTACTATTTTTAGCAGTTTTTCGGTTCCTGAACTTATTGGGCCATTTTGAGGGCCTAAACGATGATTTTTCATCATCCGACACCGTAATGATAGCTTAAGTCTCTCATTGATCCCCACAAATTAATATCCTCTTCAATACCTTTCTAACGAGCTATCGTGCGCCCTAAATGGAGATCATATGCAAAAGATACAACCCCAGGAAGTTGATGTACTAACTTACCCCAACGAGGCCCGCATGACTTTTGGCGCTTCATATCCTAGGGTTAGGTTTTTGGATGTATAGGTTTTTAGAATTCATTTTTATTGTAAAATGTCCTTCAAAGCCTCATTTTACTCATATTCTTGTGAATGATCATAGATGCCACATCTCTTCTCAGAGATAAGCTGCCACCATTCTAGAAAGCTTGTTTTCATTCTACGTTTTACAATTTTCAACATATTTCTCATTTAATAGAAGTCAAGTTTTATTGTATATTTATTATTGTTCACTATGTCTCTTTGTTAATATTATAAATATGTGGTTTCATTTCGTTCTACTCATAAATTTGGATCAGTGATATCAGATCGGTCTGCTCCTTGTCAATTGTTTTTAATGCATGTCCCTAACGCGGTCAAGGTATAGAGAGTTGGGTCTCGAGCTTGTTTCTCTTGAGGAAAACTGCTCTAGCACATGCAAGAAACCATCCATGGTGAAAAAAAAAAAATATGATAGGATAGGAGATCCTTTCAAAATGTTGCTTGATAATTCCCTTGAGCAACAGAGGAACGAGATGATGGACTACTTTGCACAAATCCTTCGACAGTTGCTGACAAGTGACACATCCACCTCAAGTGGAAGCATTGTCCCCTTCAAGGTACAAATCAATTTTGATATTCCTATATTTTAAGTTCAAATAGATGTAGATGTCGTATATAAATGGTTAAACCTTCTAGAAGGGTATTTTTATGTCCACAACTTTTCAGATAGAGAAAAGATTACATTTGCACTCCTCAAGGTTGTCACCCATGTCAAAGATTGGTGGGATACTTTCTGTAAGAAAAAGGAAATAGAGGGATCCACATTATTTACAATTACACCCACTTGGGATTCCTTTAGGGATTCTACTAAGGAACAATACCACCCTGTTGGAAGTTATGATGACTTGTATACAAGATCAACCAGACTGCAATAGGAAAGAGACCAAGAAGTGTCAAAGTTCACTAATGTCTTCCATACCTTGCACACCAAGTTGGGTTTCAAATATTCTGACCAACATCTGGTGCTCAAGTACCATGATGGTCTGCATAGATACATCTAGATATAAATGGATTTTTTGTACATCTCATCCTTGAGCATGACTTATTGATATGTCATCAAAATCAAGCAGAAGATGAAACAAAAGACACAATAGTTTGGGTCTAAGAACCCCTCATAGTAGAATCAGGGAAAGGGTAGCCCAAACATATAGAACAAAGGACAGAGAAAAAATGGGAAAGATCAGGACAACCAGTCCAATATGCAAGCAAATAAGGACAATGGGAAGATGAATAAGATACCAGGAAGAGGTGTGACTTCCATAAGATCCCCTGGCATAACACTATTGATTTTCGCTCAAAGAAATCATTAGTGGCTAAGGTAAAAGCATTTTAATCAGATACGAATTCTGAATTTGAGTTAGAACCATAAAAGGAGAGATGGTTCATTGACCCAGAACTCAGTGCCACTGTTGCTAACACCAAGATCTAGCTCAATGAACCTAATGAGACAGAGGAAGGAGAGCGCCTCTTTCACACAGATGTGGGTAAAAGGAACTTCGATGCACTTGATCATTGCTAGTGGTAGCTAGAAGAACCTCATCTGAGCATGTCATCAAGCATATATCCCTACCGACAATGCCACACCCACATCCCAACACCATCGGATGGCTCCATCAAGGAAGAAATCTTCGCGTCAGCCAACAGTGTCGCCTATCGTAGGACATCAAGCCATTCAAAGATGATGTATTGTGTGATGTTTCTCCCCTTGAATTTTTTGATGTTATTTTGGGCCAACCTTATTTATGGAAATGTCATATTGTATATGAGTCTAGGACTCACAATGTTATTATTACTTTGAACAGGAAATTGTACAAGATACCCAAGGTAGTCCCACCTAGTGTTATTTTCTTGATCTCTGCCAAGTAATACAAGAAGTTCATTTCTCAAATGGGGAAGTTTTTCTTTTTCTTGATTCTCTATTAGAGTGAGCGAAAGGTTGCATCCATGTATATGGTCTCCACGTTCGACCTCTCCATGTAGCAGAAGCAAGTGGATAAGGTCGTGGAAGAGTACAAAGAAATTTTCTCATCACCTACTAGGGTACCTCTACACTGTTAGGTCAAGCATCCCCTCGATATTACCCCTAATGCACCACTAAACAATGGGATAGTTTATTTCCACTCTCTACTATAAAATGAGGATATCAAGCATTAGATCCAAGAATTTCTCCAAAAAGGGCACATTCAACCCATCTCATCACCTTGTGGAAGCCCAATCCTACTGGTGTATAATAAAGACAGGACATGACGACTCTGCATTGATTACCGTGATCTAAATAAAATCACAGTCAGGAACCCATACCCGATTTCCTAAATCAATGATCTCCTTTATTAGCTCAAGGGGGAAAAATACTTTAGTAAGATTGACATAAAATTTGGCTACCATCAGGTCCCAATAGAACTGACAGATGTATGGAAAAATTCCTTCAAGTCAAAAAAAGGTATTTTTGAATGGTTGGTCATGCCCTTTGGTTTGAAAAGTTCCACATCAACTTTCATGAGGATGATGCATGATATCTTGTGGACTTTCACTAATTATTTTTTGGTGGTGTATCTCGATGACATCCTTTTCTACAGCAAGACTTGGGTAGAACACTTGCAGCATCTTTAGCGGGTTCTACACACTCTGTAGCAGCACAAGCTATATGCCAAATTGTAAAAATGATCTTTCTCCATGGACATGGTCCAATACCTAGGCTACATTGTTGATTCTTATCGTGTGCATGTTGATCCAACGAAGATCCAATTCATCTATGAATAACCAACCCCAACCACGCTCATTGAGCTT
>JASDQU010242664.1:192388-209559 GCA_032191745.1 Picea mariana
CATAGAATAGATAGAAGTTACAAAGAAGGAAACAAATTGTATTAATGGTTTAGACCACTAATGAGTGATTAAATTTGGAAAGGGAACAAAATTGTCACCATAGTATGTGGGGTCATGTAATATCATTGAAATATTAGCACTAGTTTCTTATCATCTTGTAATGTTCCCATTTTTGGATTCCCCTACCTTGCAATCAGAGGCAACCTTATGAAATTATGTCAGCCCAACTAGAGAAGTAAAATGAGGATACTAGTGAGATTAGGAAATTTGGAGGAGTTATATGGGCCCCAAGATAGCCCACTCACCATATTTCATCATTAGGATCATTCCGCATAGTTCACTCTTGGTTCCTTGGCATTCCGATGACTTCCATAATTTTGGGTTATTATTGAGCATATTTTAATTAATTACAGTTAAGGTATTATTTGGATCTTGTTTCTTGGAGAAATACCTTAGTGTAATAGCTCGTTGGAACCGCAGAAAAAATATATATAGGATAGGATGATGAAAAGTGACTTTCAGTGACTAGAGAAGTCATAAAGGATAATTAATCACCTTTTTTGAGTAAAAAGGTTCATTAAATTAATAATGTGATTTTATGAGAAAATATTAAGGATGAATTAAAAGTCACTTGAGGGGGAAAAGGTGAAAAGGGGGGTATAAAGAGAGATAAGAGATCATATTCTATCATTATGTTGATCATCATTTCACTTGTATCTTTGAGCTCTAGCAACTTGAGTGTTTTGAGGGTTTTGAGTGAGAAAACCCTAGAGATTGGAAAGGAGAAGAAATATTCCTTTGTTCCTGATCCAAGCTTGGCCAAGGTGGTGAAATATTCCACCCTCAACATTCTATATAGTTTACATATACTTCAATTATTATCTTTGAGGAGGGGCACACTGTTGGAATGTTTTTGCAGAGAGGGGTGCATTGTCCAATCAAGGAGGGTCCGATTTGGCTTATGGGAAGGAGATCTTGAGGATATCTAAGTGGGTTTGTCTTTGAATCACCTAGGAAAAAATTCCTTGGAACGTTGGGGGTTTATAACACCCATATCTATTTATTATCAGAGCTGGGAGAAATTACTAAAGGAGGGCACACTAGGGGTTTGAGATCTAGTGATTGGGAGTCAGTTTTTTCATCTACAGCTAGGGAATATAATAGTATGAATTAACCATCATTAGATATACCAATTTACAACCATTTATTGGATTTTTAGGCCATATCTAGAGAGGAAAAATTTATGAAGGAGTTTCCAGTTAGAGAGGGGTGCAACTCAGCCAGAAAATCCATGTAGTGAGTAGAGGGGAGAGAGGTTGAAATTCAAATCATTGCATGTAGCTACTGGAGGTTCAGGGGAGTTCATATCTCTCTATTTATTGTATCTTGGAGGAAAATACAACCACATATCCTATTTTCTTATGTATTTCCATATCTTCTCTTTTATTGTACTGAGGTCAACTATTTAATAAATAAATTCAGATCTGAGAGTTTGTGGCTATTCTATTGTTGTTTCTATGTGTACTATTGTTGATTAAGTTCATGTCCATCATTGAAAATTATTTGTTCCATAAAACACAACATTAAAATCCAATATGAGAAAACTGAAGCCACATATGCGAACTATTTGACAAAACCTCTCAACTAGAAACATTGAAAACTGGCAAAATTCTGCATAGATCCATTTGGGGATCTTATAGTGGTATCAAAGAAAATATTCCTCCCATCTTGAGGGGTCTTCAATAAGGAGAAAAATTTATGATTTCAAGTTGAACAAGTAGTACTTATTTTTCAATGATCTAGGAGGATGTATATCCCATAAAAGATTCAAGAATTTGTTTTGTAAGACTTGCAAGAATTAGTAGAGGAGAATAGGAGGGAATTTGCAATAGTACGCGAGTTGTTGTCAGAAAATTATTTTGAAAAAAAAAATTGCTGAAATTTAGAGGTGAAAGGATCAAAGATGACAACATTTTCAAGACAAAGAGAAGAGATGGGCATAGGAAGATGAAATAAGAGCCAAAGTAGTAAGGAAAGTGGATACATCACCACAAATTAGTGGATTGATAGGGACACATATTGAGCCTATACCCATACGGGATGAGGATGTATGAATTGAGGATGATAGGGTAGCAACATGGGATGCACCATTAGAGGGAAGTGACATTAGCACATGTGATGGTTAGAAGGATATCACATCAGATCATGAGGAGGAGGTAACATCTACACCTTGTGATGATGTTAGTGATGATTTGGGTGTTGATACACCTAATGATGATGGAGCATTGACATAGGGTGATTCATCTATGGAACACGGACTCACCTTACATGATGTGCATATGGGTGATGGATAGAGTGGGACAATAAATGCTGAGCAGAGTAGAAAAGTAGGTCTTGGGGAGTGCGTTGATGAGTTTTCCATAATTGACCTTAGCAACAAGAGTTATGAGGTAGCACTTCAGAACGATAAAGGTGTTGATTCACATGAGTCACAACACTTGGAAGGATATTTTAAGGTAAGAAAGGATATGATCGTGGTGGCCATGAGGCATCTTGATGATACAAATGCATTGGTGACAACATATTTTTGGAGAGCCATGATGACATAATATAATTTGGGTGGAGATATTTCCATTGAGGACTTTAAGACGCTTAGAGAGAGAGTGATGGTGATGAAGACCAACTACCAAAATTGCATTATGGATATAGATTACTTGTTGGAGATTGGTGAGATGTATCATGGGGCATTGGAGGAGAAGGAGAATGAGGTGGATTGACTCACTCATGAGTTGGTGAGGGAACATGAATTCTTGAAGAGAACACAAATAGCCCTTAGAGAATGAGGGTCTAGAGTAGAGCATTTCCTTGAGGAGTCTAGTCAAGTATCCACTACACCCATCTCAATAGAGAGTCAATCATATGCCTTAGCTATGTCACTAGAGGATGTTGGTGACCAAGGATGATTTTAAGAATGGAAATTTATTTTAAAATGTAGAAACCTTGGAGATTCTTACTAATCCTTCATATGTCAACTATAAATGTTTGGCGATATTTTTGTAAAAATATTCAAATTTATAATTATTTTATAGAGTTTTTATAAATTTTTGGCGATTTTTAAAGTAAAATAATTTTAACCTATAGAATTTGGGTGATTCATTTTTAAAATAGTGAATCTCGTTTTTGGAAAAACCATGGAAAATTAGCCCATGAGCGAAATTTAGCCACTAAAATCATCCCTGTTGGTGACATGGAAGGTTTGCAAGAATTTCCAGAGAGATATGACCTAGAGGATTTTGATTATGCACATGTTTTGCAGTATTGGGACCAGGAGCCATTGATTTTGGAGATCCCATTGAAGGCTTAAGTCATGATCACTACTGAGATAGTTGAGAATATACCTTGTGGACTAGCCAACAGGGAAGTATATGCATCCAAGTATTATGGGGACAAGTATATTACAGATGAGGACACATCCATTCGGGATCCAAGTTCATTTGACACTAGTGTAGTGTTTGATATGGTGACACATACATGATACATAATGATATGAAAGGGTATACAATGGTATGCAGTGGTGTGCAATGGTATGCAATGCTATGTAGAGGAGTACAATGATACATAGTGGGAGACAGTGGAATCTGGAGGAGAGTCACTCTCACTTGATGGAGCATGGATGGTCTAGAGGAGGATGATCCACTCTTTTGTAGTAGTACATGGACTCTGCAGGTCGTACTCTTAGTAGTATTAGTGTTTGTGATTATGGAGGGAGTATGGTTGACCATATATGAGAGGAGACACCTTTGGAGGCATGAAATGGTATGGAAGTAGTGTGGAGCCTGAGTGACTATTTATATAGTCCATTATCACATAAGGATGAGTTCCATGGAGTGGTACACTCCTCGACAATTGATATTTGACATGAACCTCACTAGGAATGGGCCAGTGAGAAGGATGGTCACGAGACTATTCTTAGGTATTCTTTTGAGTTTTTGGTCATGCCCTTGGGATTGACCATCGCACCTACCACTTACCATATTTTCCTACAGCTGCAAAGGTTTAAGTGTTTGTTCTTTGATGCTCTTAGTATATACAATAGGACATGGGAGGATCTTGTGAGATAGTTGGATGAGACATGGGGAATTATAGATCACATGCATGATATTTCTCACGTTTCTTTCTTTCCATCATTATATTTAAAAATCCTTATCATGTTATTTATTTGATTCATTTGTAGATGTTGGATGTGGAATCCCTTAAGGGAAAACCAATCCACATACTAGACCGATGAAATTGATAGCTTCGAAATTGTCTGGTCAACCAAGTAAAGGTCTAATGGGATAATTATAGTTTGAGTTAAACTACTTGGGAGGAAACGATTGGGATGCATCATCATCTTTCTTATTTATTTAATTACTTGGGATGGATTTTCTAGAAGGGGTGTATTTACAGTCCTCTTTTTATTTGACTTTATTTGACTGATGTGATGCTATTATTTGAGGGAATTTTGGTCACAAGAATGACCTAATTAATGGATAGATAAATTTAAGATGATGTGATCTTGAGATTTGATCTAATTTGATGTGTACATATATCTTTCATTGTTTATGCCTTGATATTCTTGTGATGCTATGGAATATTGAAAGTGAATAAATGGTTACATGATGAAATATATTATGTTATATAATGTTACTAATGGTTTGTCTTGGAGTTTTCTATATAAATTTTTTTTGGTGAAGATTCAAGATGTGAAAATTTTGATATCCTGAAGAGACATAGTGAAGTACTTGTGATAAAAATTTTGGGTTTTGGTTCGTTATACATTCTAAGATATAGCCTATGGAATTTAGGGTTTTTGACTATTCATGAAATTATTCTCAAACGATTCATCTTGAAATTCTTTCTATAACATTTTTTGGTGAATTCTCAAACTATGGAATTTTCAGGAGCTTGAGAAGACATAGTGAAGTACTTGCAATAAAAATTTCAGGTTTTGGTTTGATATAATATTTTGATATGTATCCTATGGAAGTTAAGGTTTTTGACTAGTCCTGAAATCAATATCAAATGAGTCATCTTGGAATTTTCATGGTAACATTTTTTCGTGAATTTTCAGAATACGAAATTTTCAGGAGTTCGAGGATACACATTACATAACATGTGGTAAAAAGTTTAGTCTCTTATTCACTACAATTTTCAATTTACAGGCTATGGAAATTAGGGCTTTTGAATATCCCTAAAACTAGACTCAAACATGAGTTCTAGGTAAAACAATCATATCTACTTCTATAAAGACACAAATAGAGTGAAACTAGTTTTGTTGCATAGGGTATAAACCATAGTATTTCCAATTAAAATTTCAGAAGTTGATATGAAAAATTGAGCATGTGGTAGTTCATACAAGTTCACTATATTGAAAAGGACAAAATCAACAAGTTTCGAGGACTTTGCCATACATTTTCCTTGAAACATCAAAATTTAGTCAAACTTGTGGCATTATAGAGAAGACATATCAAGCTACCAAAAAAATAGAATTTCATAACCATAGCTACATAAATGTCATATTTATATCCAGTTCAAGGTCAGCCTCAAAATAGTCTACAATTGACATAAATTTGATTGGGAGATCTGTTTCAGGTGATTTAAAAGTTTGGTAAAGTTAGCATATAGAAAAAGTATAAATAAATGGTATTTTTATCCCACATGTAAAATGGTGTTCCAAAAATTTCTACACCAATTAAACCTCGAGAGAGCTCAACCATGACTTAGGAAGATAATGAAGAGATACATAACCAACTGATCAAATTGGAGTACCAATTAAATGAATTGAGGGATATGTGAATAAAAAAGGATAATTTGATAAACTCATTGTTAGCTCCTAGAAAGTCAGCCTCTCAAGTCAGTCTTTTCACCAAAGTTTGGTCATGTCACTTGTATTGGAAGGGTGACTAGTAGTCTTCAAGGTTCACTTAGCCAATATTCTCATATTGAAAAATGTCTTAGTTTGAGTTATACTAAGCCTAGGAGTGGGTCCTACATCCAAGAAGATTCATTATTCCCCTCATTTGTCATATTTAATCATTATGAAACCTTGTCTAAATCAAATCTCCTCACCTCACAAGTTTGTAGTTCAAATTGCCTTTCTTACACTATCTTCACTACAATTGTTTTTGTTTTACACATGGAAGAGTTGATCTAGGTGGATATCGGTGGCCACCCACCTTTTCCAACTGGCTCAAAACAGTTTTCTGGCATTTTTGGAAATTTACTATTTTTAGCAGTTTTAACTTCTAGGGCCATTTGAGGGCCTAAATGAAGGCTTTTCGGGATCGAGATTCTCAATGATATCTGAAGGAATAATTGAGCCCCCAAAATTAATATCCTCGACGATACCTTTCCAACGGGCTATCATGTGCCTGAAACGAAGATCGTATGCAAAATTTATGACCTCGGGAAGTTGATTTACTAACTTACCCAAACGGGGCCCACATGACTTTTGGCGCTTCATCTCCTAGGATTAGGTTTTTGTATGTCTAGGGATTTTGGCATTACTATTTATTGTAAAAAGGCCTTCAGAGCCTCACTGTAATCATCTTCTTGCGAATGCGAGTAGCCGTCACATCTCTTCTCAGAGATAAGTTGCCACCATTCTAGCGAGTCTTTCACTCTGTATTTTTACAGTCTATGTACATTTTTTTCATTAATAGAAATTGTGTAATATTGTATATATATGACTCTTGTTATATTTCTGATATATCTCTATTATATTTTTGTCTCTCTTGCAATATCTCTGAATATTTATGTGTTATATCTCCGCTCTCATTTCGTGCCGAAAATAATCCGGATCACGAGTTTTGGTCAAAGATGTTTTCTTCTTAAGATTTTTGGGTGATGATTGATGGTCTAGTTTGATGGTCAATGAGATTACATACATTTTGAAATAAAATTATCAACTTACATGGATTAATGACATACCTATTATGTCATGATCTTTTTACTATCTAAAATTTTCCTCTCGGATTTCTGAACAGAGCATTTTTCCTTCATTCATCATCACAAGTGCTAGTTTGGTTCCAGCAGTATAGAAAGCATGTATTTGGAGTGTCCTTATGAAAGTAAAGTTTTAGGCTCCTTGTAGAAGTGTGTATTGACATATGAGGATCCTAGAAAGATATTAATTCATAGTAATCTACATACCCTGCACACTTTGTTTTGTTACAACAAGTTTTGATTAGTCAGCAAGTCAATGGTGAAGTATGGCTATGTTAGAGGTGTTGCCATCATCTTCTAATGGTTAAACATATCTGCATTCTATACAATGTTCTGAACATGTAAAATAATCTCTTCTTGTTAGAGATGGATGAATCAAAACTATATAAAAAGAAAGGTATTTCTGTATAATGCCAGTTAAAACTATGGTTGCAGTTGTCCCTGCTTGCTCAAACATCTGAAGTCTTATGAATGGTCATTTGATCTATATTGTGCATAAGGAAGTATGAGATAGTTAAATGTATGGGATTGGTATTTTATCAGAATTTCGGAGGATTTACTATGTTATACTAGACCTAATGCAACCTATCCAAACTTTAGCTTGCAAATTCCAAAGATTTTGATGCAATTTTGTGAAAACAGTCACCTACAGAAGTTTGTAGCGCCAACAGTTTGTTTCTTGTACAGTGCACTACAAACTCACCTGTCTTCAATGAGGAGGAAGCAAAGTCAAACTTGACTTCTTTTTTATTGAGAAAGTGATGATTCATGACCCAATTATTGATGAAAGTTCAAATAAGACTCTTCCATCCTCAAAGGGAAGCCCGGTGGCAGCTAAAGACTCGAACTCTGATAGGGATTCTTATCCCTTAGAAATAGGATCTAGTCCTACTATTTTGTAACTAGACTAGAGTTGTTTTGAAATGTATCTATTCGATCCATCTTTAGAGGATATTAGTTAAGGATTGTATAGGCTATTTATCCCATAGAGTTTATATTGTAAAATGTTCGAAGTTGGAGATTTCTTAATACTCTTTTTTGTAAAGACTCCTTGAATGCATATTGGAATGTAAGCAATCTTCATTGAATTTGTTCAGACTTATTCTCACTTATCTTTCTCTGTACCTGTGGATGAATTTATGTTCATTATCCTATGTTTATGTAGTGACTGATAAATGTCATTTTGTCTTTGCATTGATAGACAAGACTCACAAGTACTTTTACTTATTATAGCTAGCCTTTCATATGTACTCTTGGTGTATGTGATCTTGCTGGTATGATAAGTATTCTTCATCCATTTCAATATTTTAAAACCATCTGATTAGTACAATTGAAGGCCCTATCTGTCTGAGTGTATTCATGTATGTCCCGTGTAAGGGAGTTATTGAGAAAATCATTCACTTTGATCCATTTTTATACCTTTTATTTAAGCATTTGATTAAGTTACCAAGCTCACTTGATTTACAACCTAGAGTGACTCTTGGAGTGATAACAAATTGGTGTCGTTGCCGGGGAGAGGAGTTTGAAGCAAGCTTCCCTAGGAGATGACATAGTTCTATATTTTGATGATAGACAAAGGTTGGGCATCATATTGGTTGTAATATTCTATCTGGCGACTCCATGAAGGACAAATTCAGTGGCAACTCCAAAATATGCAAATGTCAAAGGCATTTGTTGCTCTTTTGGATAGGAGGTTTGCACCTCTTAACTTTTCTTTAGTCCTTGGTTTCCCACATCCAGTACCCCTTATGGATATTTGGGGAGACTTCCTTCCTTGGTTCAGAGAAAGGAAAGAGAATAATCCTTTAGATCACCTCATTAGATTTAATCAATGTATGGTTTAGTTACATATACATGATGAAGATGTGATCATGAATATGTTTATGTATTCATTGGAAGGGGATGCTCGCAAATGGTACCAATCCTTACCTCCTTCTAGCATATCTTCTTTAAAATAATTTCATATAGCATTCCATCATCGATGTGAAAGGTATTTTTCTTAGGAACTTATTTTTGAGCATTGTTGTGAGGAGTTTCATTCATATATTCAACACGTTGTTTCTTCTAGTAGTGAGGATGAAAGTGAATATATTAATGAATATACAGATGAGGATGAAATTCTTTCTATTGCTACTTCTGAAGAAGAAGATCTACCAGATATAAATGATGACAATATTGATGATTGCATTGCGGATAATGCTTTAGATCTTGCTTCTTATGAATATGTTGATTCAAATCTAGATGAAAAGGATGATGATGATGAGGAAGAAGGTGATGTTATTTCAAATATGTTTCAAAATCATATTGCTGATGATTATATGCAGAAATGTTCATCTCTGCCATTAGATTTTTATCCTGATGTTCCCATATTTGAAAAACATAGTGATGATGAGAAAGATTTTAAAGTTTATGAAGGCTTATTGACTAATGGAATCTCATCTAGTTCTAATTTTCAGAAAGGAGATGATAAAAAATGTAATTATTCTATGGTTGATGATAGTTATGAGTCTGTTGTTCAAAATTCCAATGAAAATCTCCTTAGTTTTGATACATCTTTTAAAGATATCATTGTTGGGGAGAGTAATCAACAGTTCTTTCATGATATATATTTTAAGACTCATCCTTCATTTGATCATTATGGAGATAGTGATGTATAAGATCAAGAACACATCTCTTCTTTTCTCTCAGAAATTGTCAGTTGTAATGTGCCAACACATCATAGTGATGGATCTGAGTCACATGGATATAGAAAAGGGGAAGAAATACATGAGAAGTCAATGATTTTGAATCTATATGATAGTGATCATAGTTTTGAGAATCCTATGGCCAACTTACCTGAGTCTTATCTCTCAGACTCTCTTAAGTTTTTAGATTTTATCATATCACTTGCATTTATTAGTGAGTATGATCTCCTGAAATATTTTTTATGGTCATTGTTATGTTTTTATTATTATATTTTAATCAGTGGCATGAAAAGGATTCTTTTAGACATGAAGTTACTCATATGGCTTCATTAGAAGCATGATTTCACTTGATCAACAAGCAATGTTGTTGCTTAGAGTATGAGTGTACATGAATAAGCTCAATAGTTGAGCATTTGTTTTCAGTTTTCATTTGGTTTGCAGTATGAAGGTTTTCATTTTTCAATGAATAAGAAGAGTTTTTTTCAGTATATTAGGGTATCATAGAAGTGAATATCAAATCTTGAAGGTTTGCAGGGAATTGGCTACACAGGCCCGATGACTCCATATCCCAATGGACAAGGCGACTAGAACTACTATGTTCTTGGAACCTCAAAAGGAGGCTTCCACCCCTAGCTGGAGCCAGATGTTAGCTCCTATAAATTTAGCCTCTCAAATCAGTCTTTTCACCAAAGTTTGGTCATGTCAGTTGTATTGGAAGGGTGGCTAGTAGTCTTCAAGGTTCACTTAGACAATATTCTCATATTGAAAAATGTCTCAGTTTGAGTTATCTTAAGCCTAGGAGTGGGTCCTACATCCAAGAAGAGTCATTATTCCCCTCATTTGTCATATTTAATCATTATGAGAACTTTTCTAAATCAAATCTCCTCACCTCACATGTTTTTAGTGCAAACTACCTTTTTTACACTATTTGCGCTACAAACTTTTCTGTTTTCCACATGGACGAGTTTTGGTCAAAGATGTTTTCTTCTTAATATTTTTGGGTGATGATTGATGGTCTAGTTTGATGGTCAGCGAGATTACATACATTTTGAAATCAAATTATCAACCTACATGGCTTAATGACATACCTACTATATCATGACCTTCTTACTAGCTAAAATTTTTCTCTCAGATTTCTGAACAGAGAATTTTTGCTTCCTTCCTCATCACAAGTGATAGTTTAGTTCCAACAATATACAAAGCATGTATTTGGAGTGTCCTTATGAAAGTACATTTTCAAACTCCTTGCAGAAGTGTGTATTGACATATGAGGATCCTAGCAAGCTATTAATTCACAGTAATCTACATACCCTGTACACTCTATTTTGTTACAACAAGTTTTTATTAGTCAGCAAGTCAATCGTGAAGTATGGCTATGTTAGAGGTGTTGCCATCATCTTCTAATGGTCAAAGATACCTGCATGCTATACAATGTTTTGAACATGTAAAATAATCTCTTCTCGTTAGAGATGGATTAATCAACACTATATAAAAATAAAGGTTTGTCCAGGGATGATTTTAAGGATGGAAATTTATTTTAAAATGTAGAAACCTGGGTGAATCTTACTAATCCTTCATATGCCGACTATAAAATGTTGGCGATATTTTTGTAAAAATATTCAAATTTCTAAGGATTTTGTATAGTTTGTATAAAATTTTGGTGATTTTAAAGATAAGATAATTTTATCTTATAAAATTTGGGCAAATCATTTTTAGAACAACGAATCTTTTTTGGGGAAAAACCACGAAAAATTATCCCATGAGAGAAATTTAGCCCCTAAAATCATCCCTGGGTTTGTCTGTATAATGCCAGTTAAAAATGTGGTTGCAACTGTCCCTACTTGATCAAACATCCGAAGTCTTATGAATGGTCATTTGATCCATATTGTGCATGAGGTATGAAAGAGTTAAATGGATGGGATTGGGATTTTCTTAGCATTTTCGAGGAATTACTATATTATACTAGACCTAATGCAACCTATCCAAAATTCATCTTACAAATTCAAAATATTTTTGATGCAATTTTGTGAAAATAGTCAGCTACAGGAGTTTGTAGTGCCAACCGTTTGTTTCCTGTATAGTGCGTTGCAAACTCACTTGTCTTCAACGAGGAGCAAGCAAAGTCAAACTTGAATTCTTTTTCTGTTGAGAAAGTGATGATTCATGACCCAATTATTGATGAAAGTTCGAAGAAGACTCTTCCATCCTCAAAGGGAAGCCTGTTAGCAGCTGAAGACTCGAACTCTGATAGGGATTCTTATCCCTTAGAAATAGGATCTAGTCCTACTATTTTGTAACTAGACTAGAGTTGTTTTTACATGTATGTATTCGATCCATCTTTAGAGGATATTAGTTAAGGATTGTAAAGGCTATTTATCCCATAGAGTTTACATTGTAAAAGGTTTGAAGTTGGAGATTTCTTAACACTCTTTTTTGTAAAGACTCCTTGAATGCATATTAGAATATAAGCACTCTTCATTGAATTTGTTCAGACTTCTTTCTCACTTATCTTTCTCTGTACCTATGGATGAATGTATGTTCATTATCCTATGTTTATGTAGTGACTGATAAATGTCATTTTGTCTTTGCATTGATAGACAAGACTCACAAGTACTTTTACTTATTATAGTTAGTGTTTCATATGTACTCTTGGTGTATTTGATCTTGCTAGTATGATAAGTATTATTCATCCATTTCAATCTTTTAAAACCATCCAATCATTACAATTGAAGTCCCTATCTATCTGATTGTATTCATGTATGTCTTGAGTAAGGGAGTTATTGAGAAAATCATTCACTTTTATCCATTTTTATACCTTTTATTTAAGCATTTGATTAAGTTACCAATATCACTTGATTTACAACCTAGAGTGACTCTTGGAGTGATAACACACACAAAGACAACTAGAATAGATGGAAAAAAAGATGAATGAAAAGATGGAACAATTACAAAATTCCATATCATCCATGATATTACATATCCTAAATGTCAGATTCCCTAAAGAATATATCAAGACACAAGGAAATTATGAAAATGTGAAAAACATAAATATTGAGTCCTAGAATCATGATTGTTCATGACTCCAAGATCCATATCATTAAGGGTTCAATGTGGCACCAAGGAACTACTTAATTCCTAAGGTTTATATGAGAAAAATTGATGGTAAAGATCCTATAACATGAATATTCTATATGGAGCAATTATTTGATCTACAAAAAATGCCAAACTTACAAAAGGCAACTCTTGCATCCTTGTATTTAGAACTTGATCAATTTATTTGGTACTAATGAAATTGTGAATGAAAAATGGATTGAATTATGTCTTAGTCCATTTTTATGGATGAATTGATAGTAGATTATGGGGATATTAAGAGAAATACATTCTTTAATCAATCGATAAATGTCTGGCAAAGACATTGATCTGGATTTATAAGCGGAACAAAATGTAGATTATAATATTAACACAGAAACACAGTGAATAATAACAATGATACAATGAAACTTAACTTCTATTAAATAAGAAATATGTTGAAACTGTAAAATGTAGACTGAAACAAGCTTGCTAGAATGGTGGCAACTTATCTCTGAGAAGAGATGTGACGACTATGCTCATTTGCAAGAAGATGAGTACAATGAGTCTCCAAAGGCATTTTTACATCAAACATGAATTCCAAAACCCTAGACATCCAAAAACCTAACCTTAGGAGATGAAGTGCCAAAATTCATGTAGGCCCCATTGGGGTAAGTTGGTACATCAACTTCTCGGGGTCGTAACTTTTTCATACAATATCCATTTTAAGCATTCGATACCTTATCATAAAGGTCTATCCGAGAAGTACAAAATTCTAAAACAATTTCATTTAGGGCCTCAAAATGGCCTTGGAAATTTGGGACTTGAAAAAATATAAAAAAAAATCCAAAATGAAAATTGTAACTGCCAAGATGGAATTTGGATGTGAGTGAGCTGGAAGAGGTGTGTGGCCACCAATATCCACCTACATCAATCCTCCCTACTTAGAAATAAATTCTATCCATTGCGTTGATTTCCCCCATCATATGAGGAAATTTCTACTGAATTTGTCCTCGGGTGAGCCACTTTCCAATTATAGAGCACATTCAACAATTCCAAAAACTAAACCCCAAGGTAAAGAACATTCCATAGGATAATTTTTTAGATATATTTATGGGCTCTTTAAAGGAGAGCATTCAACATGAGGTGCATCTCTTTTGACATAAATCCTTAGATTATGCTTTCAATGTGGCTAGGAAAGTTGAAAGTAAAATTATGGTTATTAGAAGAGTGGCCATTGTTGGAACATGGATTGAACGTAGAGAATAACATATCCAAGAGAAGTGGTGGTGTCTAAAGAAAATATAGTTCTGAATCACAAGCATGCTCCATGAGAGTGAATAATATCCTGATGATAATAGATCGATCAGAAGGATTTTCTATAAATAGGTTTTGGTCATGGAACAAACCAATAAGCTCAAATGAAATTGGTTTCACCTGTCCACAAAAAATGCGGATCTTGGATCCTAAGTGGACATGGTCAACCAATGGTTTAGTCGGCCATCGACCCAAAGGATTGGTCGACCCACACAATAAAAAAGGTGATTTTTATGATGGCACCACATGTTCCAACACCCCTTCGTAAACTTATCTTGGAGGAAAACAAATTCCACTGCTTTCCCTCATGAATTTTTCCAGACTACAAAATTTGATCACAAGATAGTAAAAAAAACCTCTTGAGGATGTTTGATCACCATCAACATGCATCAAGGCCAAAAGGAACATTCATCCATTTCAAACTGGTTGAAAAATCCATTGTCCAAACATGATCCCAGTTGGTTAGTTGACTAGACAATAAGACAACACAAATATAGTCAGTCTCTATCAATCCAACAATATTTGCCAAGATAAATAGTCTTTGTATCCAAACAATCTCTGTATCAAGTAAAATAAGCAAAAGCATATCTCCCAACAACATAGTCGAACATGGTTCGATTAGTCTCAAAAAATCCAAGCACATTAGTTAGGTTTACACATCATCAAATTCGAGTAATCCCCCCCATTAAACAGAGTTTAGGGATCAAAGTATCAACAAAAGATATTTTTCAAAAACACTAATTAACGAACAATAAATAGTCAAAACGTAGTTGAAAAATATGTAGTCAAAAACATCTAGTCGACTGTCATGTCAGGTTGAATCCTAGTCAACCAATATCCCAATTGAACTCCAGTCGACTGTCAAGTCAGGTCGATCCTATGGTTTATGACTGCAAAGTAATAAGTAATGAATAGGAGTGTTGTATGTATGTAAAGTCGATGAAACAAAATGATAGGAAATCTTCAAACATCTGGTCAGATGTGCCCATGACCACTCATCAATCCAACCACAGCCTATCTTTCACGTCTCTTTTGCAAATATTTGAAAGCATGATTTCCATTTCTTCGATTTCTATGGAGAGGATGATGATAAGGTATAAATTTTTGTGTTGGATGATCAAGAGATATAGGCTCAAGGTCTAGTGTATGATTAGGATTAGAACAACCCATTATATCAGAAGCAACATCACCAACAATGATATTCTTATCTTCTAGCATGTTAGGAACAACCACTTCATCAATCGGTTCATTAGATTGTTATCTTGGAAAATCAGTATAAAATCCACTTGCAACGAACAAAACTTCCATGTTTGTAGCAAGGGAAGGTGTATGCAAGAAGGAAACAAAAACATTATATACAAGACCTGTTCAATTCTTCCCAAGTCCCCCTCTAGTATATCCCATCTTGTTGAGAAGTCGAGATTGATCCGAATTTACGAGTGAAACAAAATAAAACCAAATTTTTATAATATTAACACAGATATAAAGTGAAAAATAACAGAGATACAATAAAACTTGACTTCTATTAAATGAGAAATATGTTGAAAACTATAAAATGTAGACTTAAAACATGCTTGCTAGAATGGTGGCAGCTTATCTTTGAGAAGAGATGTATGAGCTATGCTCATTCGCAAGAAGATGAGTACAATAAGGCTCTAAAGGAATTTTTACAATAAACATGAATTCCAAAACCCTAGACATCCAAAAACCTAACCCTAGGAGATGAAGCACCAAAAGTCATGTGGGCCCTGTTGGGGTAAGTTAGTACACCAACTTCCCGTGGTCGTAAATTTTGCATACGATCTTTGTTTAGGGCACACGATAGCTCATTGGAAATGTATTGAAGAGGAGATTCATTTAGGGGGGACCAATGAAATCCTTTAGTTATCATTGAGGTTCATTATCACGAAAAAACGTCGTTTAGGCCCTCAAAATGGCCCCAGAAGTTTAGGAACCGAAAAATTGCTAAAAATAGTAAGTTGCCAAAAAATTGTTTTGATCCATTTGGACAAGGTGACTTGTGACTTGTCACCGAGATCCTCCTAGATCAATCCTATTCCCTTAGAAAGAAATTGTATCCATTGCATTGAGTTCCCCCATCAAATGAGGAAATTTTTGCTGAATTTGGCCCTGTGTGAGCCACTTGCCTTGGTGCAGGAGCTGCCCTACTTTGAGAACCCGATAAAGTTGGATCCTCTACTAGAAAGTTCCATTGACCTATGTTTCCATGATTTGATCAGTGTATTCCTATTCCATGTAGTCAGG
The DNA here is from genome assembly GCA_032191745.1 of Picea mariana. Taxonomy (NCBI): domain Eukaryota; kingdom Viridiplantae; phylum Streptophyta; class Pinopsida; order Pinales; family Pinaceae; genus Picea; species Picea mariana. The sequence continues at coordinate 208,711 of JASDQU010242664.1, forward strand.
GTTGAGCTATATTGGTGTCAATTGTTCTGCTATCTCCGAGGTGTCCAATAATGGTGGAAATAAAGCCGAAGGAGTTCCACATTGAATATTGGGTGCAAGCCAAGGAATGAGGGAAGGTTGAGTTCAAAATAATTGTCACCCACAACCTTGGTGATGGTGTAGGGTCCATAATAGAGTGTACAAAGCTTCTGATAAGGCCCTATAAGGATTTCTTTCTGCAAGTGCAACCAAACATTGTCTCCCACCTAAAACGGGTGTGGCACTCGATGTTGATCATGGCGCTGTTTGTACACGGCATTGGAATTTTGTAAAATATCTTGAGCCTATTGGAGGATGTGCTCGATCCACTCAATGAATCAGTTGGTTNGGCCGGTTGAGGTATGTATGGCTCTATTGTAGTTGTGCTAAACATAGGGAAGACTCTCATCATAGGTTCCTTGGTTCTTGTAATTTTACATGCGTAGTATGTGCATGATCATCTGGTTAACAACCTCAGTTTGGACATTTGTCTAAGGGTGGAAGGCAATGGAATTGGTGAGCTTTCTGTTTAGCAGTGACCAGAGGCTTGACCAAAATGTGCTTAGGAACCGACTATCCCAATATGAGATAATGGTTTGTGGGATCCCAAAGTGTACCCACACTTTTTCAAAGAAGATCTTGGTAATGGCCTCCTCTGTGATGCTCTTCTTGCAAGCGACCAGAATCACCATCTTGGAAAATCAATGAACAACCACAAAAACAAATTCATTTCCCTGCTTGGTGGACGAAAGGCCCGACATGTATTCCATTGATATGGATTCCTAGGGACCGTTAGGAGTAGGAAGAGGAGTGTACAGACCTTGTTTCTTA
>JASDQU010242665.1:494-18292 GCA_032191745.1 Picea mariana
AATTGTATTGTTAACAGATATACATAGAGGACGTTGGTTATCGCAGTCGATATAGAGATAATCATTTTGTATTATTATTTCACGCTCTGTTTGCGTAGCAAAACGATCTCTGGATGTCGTCCATCTGTGCCTGTGCACTCAACTGTTGCTGCTACAGCTGTTCAGTAAATGGAATTATATCTAAGTTAAATAAATAAATCTACTCTTTCACTAATTGATGTGGATAATATCATGGTGTATCGAGCTCTCGAATGCCGGCTGTAATTTAAGGGTTGAGTAAATGGAATTACATCTAAGTTAAATAAATCTACTCTTTCACTTTCTTAGGGTTTTCACTTTCTTAGGGTGGGTTCTACTCTTCTCTTTCACTTTCTTAGGGTTGTTTTAACGTTCTTAGGGTGGGTTTTAAGTAATGTTTAAAAGGTTTCTTACCTCCAAATCTATCATGGTCAAGAGGGATTAAGTCTCTAGACTAGAATTCTTTTTAAGTAAAAAAATTGAGGAAAGATTTTCCTCTTGGTGCAAACTTTTTTAAGAGTGAAAAATTTGAGAAACAATTTGTATCTAGAGGACTTCATCTCTCTCATCTCATAATAGATCAGGAGTTAAGATGGATTTAAGATTGTTCTTTATATCAATGGTTCTTTGGGGTCCTTTGGCTTGGTCCTGACCTTAAAATTAAATTATTTTATTATTATTGTTATGTGTGTGTTATTTGTGTGTGGGTCATTTGTCAACCCCATGTTGATCATGGAAAGAATTAGACATCTCTCTCATACTTAGCAACACACTATTGAAATATCTTAACCATAAGAATATATATATATATATATATATCATTGCCAACTCCATGTTGAGCATAGAAGGAATTACACATCCCCTTCATATTGAGCAACATATCATAAAATCTTTTAACTAAGATCCATCTTAACTCTGGATCTATCATGCATCAAGAAGGGTCAAATACCTAGAGGTGAAAACCCTTTCCTTAGGTTTTGCACTCTAAAAAAGGTTTGCACTTGGATTTGATCGTACATGATGGATTCATACTTAAGATGGATTTATGTTGGTTCTTAATATATATATATATATATGCCATGTGTTAAATCCATGTTGAGCATGGAAGGAGTTAACCAAGTTCTATCTTAACTCTAAATTTGTCATGGGTTGAAAGGGATCAAATCCCTGTAGGTGTAAACCTTTCATCATGTTTTGCACTCTAAAAAAGTTTGTTTGTTTGTTTGTTTTTGTTTGTTTTTAATTTATTTGTGTGTCTGTGTGCCATGTGTCAACTACATGTTCAAAGTGGAAGGAATTACACATCACCCTCATATTGAACAACACACCATTGAAATGTTTTAACCAAGATCATGGGATCAAATCCCTCGAGGTACAAACCTTTTTTAAGTGCAAAACTTGAAGTAAGGTTTCCACATTGAGGGATTTGATCACTCTCGGTGCACGATAGATCCGGAGTTAAGATGGATCTACATTGATTCTTGATCTGTGTGTGTGTGCGCGCGTGCGCCATGAGTCAAATCCATGTTGAGCATGGAAGGAATTACACATCTCCCTCATACTAAGAAACACACCATTGCAATGTTTTAAGTACCAATGTAGATCCATCTTAAATTGGGATCTATCATGTGCCAAGAGGGATCAAATCCCTCAATGTGCAAACCTTTCCTCAATTTTTGCACTTTAGAAAAGGTTTTCACCTCAAGGGGTTTGATCCTTCTCGATGCATGATAGATCTGAAGTTAAAATGGATCTCTCTATGTGTGCGTGATCTGAACTCACTGTGTGATTAGTTTCCAATAATTGTTTGATCATGTCACTCCTCCAAAGGGTCAGTTATAGATCGTTTTACTTTAGTGGATTGCAATTAAAGGTAAATTTGAAATCTTTATAGACTTGAATCCAAAGTGAATAAAAGCCTCCTTTAGCTTCCCTATCTGTTATATGTTATACTTGCATTTAATATTCTATGTGCGGAAATTCATGAAAAAAAACATAAGAACATAATACACATAAGAGATATGACACTTCCCTTGATAACAGAGTTCACCCGATGTGGGCTACGTCTTTGGGTCACGCTCCAAAGCTTGAGCATTTTATTCTCCTCACTGTAATGATGTCTCTTCTTTACAAGTTGTAAGGCCAAAGTCCCTTTTTGGTGACGGCAACAAGAGATCGTAATGTGATCATAAATGTTTACAAGCTTCACAAGTTCTCATACTCACGAGGAATCCATGAGGTTGACATGGACATCATTCCCACATACTCAACACAGAAAAAGGGGAAGAATAATAAATGACCCCCATCATCATAGAGCCATGGAATGCCTTAGATCTGTTGCTCAGATCCAAACATATATGCAACCCATACACAGATCCCGAAACTACGAGATTCCCAACTTCTTCATTGGCCATTTATCATCCAAGTGCCAAAAATTCTTTGTCACATATAGCTGATTGGTTTTATGTGTAAGAAAAGAAGAAGGGAAGAAATAAAAGGAATAAGTTGGTCTTGTTGTCTTGTTGCAGCCTCTCCATGCTCCTTTAGACCTGAATCAAGCATACTATGCTGCTACATTTAATGAGAAAACAACATAATGAAAAGCATGCTTATATTGGCTTCTTTAGAATTTAGCCTGTTGATCGGAGTCTTTGTTGCTAAAACAGACCTCGTGATTGGATTTGCATCATCGAATTACCCAAAATCGACTGTCAAATAGTCTCCATCGAACACTGTGACATCCAGGGCTTCTCTAGACCTCTGCCTCGATCCACATGCAAATCCCCGCAATTAATGCACTGACTGCATCGAAATCCATGTCGTTGTACGACCTGTACGGACTGGGTGCGCGCTCCTCTCATCCCCTTGTGCATTGGCGAAAATCATAATTTAAGAAATAATGGGCACAAAATTTACCAAGTCACACCCCAACCCAAGTGGTTGGCAAACATTGCAAAGGCGGAGTTGATAGGGGAGATCCCGAGGTCGAACCCGTGGGCGTCCCGTTTTTGGTGTATGGTTAAAACGTAATATGTATTTGGTTGGTGTTTTGGCGGATACGGTTAAGTTTGGCGGAGCCTTTGGCGGATACGGTTAAGTCTAGTGGTGTGGTTACATCCGACCAGATTTGGCGGAATCCTATCAAATTTGGCAGATTGGGGATTGGCGCCAACCAACCCCGCCAATTTTTGGAAATCTGGATGTTGGGTGTCCTTATGCATTTTCCTGTTGCCATGTGGAAGCCCATGACTAGGCCACATGGAGGCCTTTCATTGGCCCACTTGTATGTCAAGTCATATGTTGATTGTACCTGCTGACTAGATGCCACTTGTCACGTTTTCCTTAGGCCATGTGTTGTATCCTGGGTGGTTCCACGTGGCATCACCTGGGGGTGCCACGGGTCACAATTTCATTGGCCCATTTGGTGGCCCAAAGTGTCAAATCAGCATGCCACGTGGCAAGTTGTCATTCAGCCACATCAGCATGTTGATGTCACTACCACTATGCCTACCACATCCTGTACAGATGCCATGTCACCTGCCATGTGACTATACAGATGCCACGTGTCTTCCATGTCCTGTACAACCTGCCACATGGTTGTACGGACTGCCACTGGCACTTTCGCATTGGTTCATATGTTGACCTGAAAATGCCAAAAATGAGTGACACGTGGCAACCTCTGGTGTTGCCATGTCATCATGTTGATGTCATCATGACACGTGTCGATATATGATAGTGTCATGTACCATGTACGAACGCTAGCATCATCTGTACTGATGCTAATGTCAACAGTATGGATGTTGACTCATCCGTGCTGACTGAGCTCGGTTAACTAAAACTTTGACTGCGAATATCTTTCGATCTGTAACTCTGTTTGATGAACCATTTACGCCGTTGGAAATCTTAAGACACGATCTTCGCGATGATGTTAGTTTTTATGAGCTTTGAGGACTTTGAATTTTTCCCTTTCTCATTTGTCGAGGCCATTCTGAGCCTCCTGGTACATTTATGAAACTTCTGTGAAGTTCCCTAGATCTTTTTGGATGTGTGTGTGTGTGTGTGTCAACCCCATGTCGAGGATGGAAGAAATTACACATATCCCTTGTACTCGACTATAGAAAGTTCATTTAATAAGTTTTTTTTTACTTTCAATTGCTTTCCTTTCAAATGCCGTAAAAAATATTTAAAAAAATAAAAACGTTCCCTATATTCTACTTACACAATGGCCAAAACTGTCATGTCATCACATTACTTGGAAATAAGAATGAACATAAAAAGATTAAAACTAGAGGTAAAATTCCATAGCATGAATTTCATGGTCATCCAGAAACACCGTGTGAAATCAAAAGAGCCTACTCGTTGAGACAAGGCCTCCTTTGACAGCTCATCAGCCTTTTTATTTAGCTCCATGTATATATGTTTGAATGAGGACCACTGAAATGATTGAAGAATGGCTTGAATTTCTTGAAGGAGAGGGCCAAGATGGACATTTTGTACTTCAACTTTTTTTATGCCCAGTTATTAATAATTTTGCAGTCCCCCAAAACCTGAAGCTTGGTTACTCCTTTCTTTTTGGCAAAAGAGAGGAGTGACCAAAGGGCTATGAATTCATATTTTTTGTGTGTTCCTCTTCCGTGGGCATATTGGATATGAAAACAATGATTCTAGTTCATGTATAAAACTGCACACACCCCACAGATCATAGGATCTCCTTGACTTACACCGTCAAAAAATCCCCATGGGATATCAAAATTTGGTTGGGGCATGAATRGAGCTCTGGGATTTTTAAGTTTTGGCTCCATCTTGTATTCCTACGTGAGTTTTTCTATCAATCCTACAAAGATTTCTGGGGAATATATGAATTCTGAAAGATGTTGGAACTGCGAGCCCACCATATTCCATAGACCAAATTGCAGGAAAATGAAACATACTTTTGAACTTAAACATCTTGGAGCCATTCTTGCATACATTCTTCGAGATTCTTCTTTTTCTGCTTAGTCTTTGGATTCAAATGTTAAGCCACCCACTCCATCACATGTGTTGTGTATGGACATAACACAAAAAGGCGTGATGTTGTTTCCTCATTTTGTTACAAAGAGAGGATCTACTAGAGCCATTCGAGCCTCTCTTTAAACCAATATCCCAAGTATGAAACTTAATGTTTAATGCTATCCAAAGGAAAATTTTGGTTTTGAGGGGAGCATGAAGTTTCCATGAAATTCCCACCACCATTTTTTTTCCTCTAAAAACTAAGATTCAAATTGGGATTTGTAGCCCAACTTTGCAGTGAAATTGTCCAAACTAAAGTTTTTAGACTAGCATAAGGAATAATCAACTTCTTCATCTAGTCTAATAAAATTAGAGCATAATTTGCCAACATAACTATGTCATTCAACTGCTTCAACCTCTTTTAGACCTAATTCATTCTCTGATTTCCACCCTAATCTGCCAAAAATGTGAGGTGTTTCATCTTTTGCATCTTCTAGAGAAAATATGTCAACCTTGTGAAGCTTCCAATTAAGAATGTAAAATAGGCAGAATTCATCATCTACGCCCATCCAAGGATCTTCCCCAATCCTAAGCTTCCTTCCATTACCCACCTTCCACATAGTCTAGTTCTCGACAAGGGGGAAAGTAGATAGATTTTTACACTATATATCCTTTAATCGATTTTCTTAGAATTATGTACCAATCCTCCATCGTCATTCTTGCAAGATACTTAATCCTCATCACTCTCCCCCATAAGGAACATTTATGGGTAAGTCTCCATAAGCTTCTTGCCAGTGAGAAATGACTGAACATATTTATATTTTTAAACCCCATCCCCCAACTCTTTTAGGGTTGTTACTTTGGTCCATTTTACAAGGGGAATGCCATCTAATTGGTGATTTCCTTACCATGGTAATTTGAATCTTAGTTTTCTGATTTTTGTAAGAATGCTTTTGGGTACACGTGAGAGGTATGTCCAATGTATCAGGATACTTTCCAAAACATATTTGATAGGACCAAACATCCTCCCCTGGACAAGATTCTATTGACCCATAAGGAAATTAGAACCTCCACCTTCTTCTTGAAATATATATATATATATGAAGGGATAGCGTACAATGAAGAGCCATATAATGGTGTGTTGATTTTGGAGGCTCTGTGGATAAAATGCGGGGTCTGCGGTAGGAGTATGAGGTTGGGGTCCGAGGTGGCCGCAAGCCTGAATCTTGGGAGGGCCTGTTTATGGTAGGTGTTTGAAGTGGTTGCAGGCACGTACGTTAGGTTCTCTTTTAGGAGGTCTCTTACTCCAAATTCATGACATCTGACTTCTTTTCTGGGGTAGTGTGAGGTTGGAATATCTATTGGGTTCCTCTCCTACCATAGGGTTCTGCTTCCACCACACGACAATGGAGTGTGTGGATGAAGATCTCATTTATTTTGAGGAAAACCTGGTTAAAAGTTGGGATTTTAAGATGCAGGTAGAATTCCTCCCCAGATCATTGTCGTATGCTCCTTAGGATCCTCCATAGGTAGATTTTGAATGCGATTTTAATGGAGATGCAGGGGAATTTGTACCTATCACATCGGGACGGGTTTCAATGGTTAATGACAAGGTTCTACCAGAAGGAAAAGGAAATTTCAACGTTAATTCATTTACCCAGTTTCCCATTCCCAGTCCGCCACCTTCTTTTACTCTGTTTTCTTCGTCTGCAAAAGAGGTTTGTCCCTTCTGGTATTTTTGGTTTAGGGTCTGAACGAAAATCTATAAAAAATGTGTTAGGGCTCGACCCGATAGTATATAGATGGTGGTCGGTAAATATATCTATGTGGAAGATGTGTGCGAGTACAAATATTCAACGTTGGTTGGGAGGTTTTGTGGTAAATTTCCAAGGGAAGGAACTCTGGCCAAATGGGTCGACCAGCGTTGGAACCCTATGGTTGGCTATTCTCCTGCTTTTCATTTTCTATTCATAGGTTGGATTTGTTTCATATTCAATTCTGGTGTTGATTGCGAGAGGGTTTTGGAGAGGAACTGGAATTGGGGCCCTTCCAGGCTAGTCATTCAAAAATGGACAGTTGAATTTGACCAATCCAAGGAACCTATAGTTGTTACGAAAGTTTAGTTCATACTTTTTGGACGCCATCTATCCTTCTAGTCCAAATAAGCTCTGGACATCATCGATCAAAAGATTGGAAATTTCGTTAGTTTGGAGCCTGACTAGGATCATAAGCTCAACAAGCGTTGGGCCTAGATTTAGGTGGAGGTTGATCTTCGTGACAGATTGGTTAACAACGTCGACTTGGTTTATGACAAAAATATATGGCACCAAAAGGTGGATTATTGGAAACCTCCTTTCTATTGTTTTTCATGCCACAAAGTGGTTCATATTCAGGCACAATGCAAAAATTTTCCTTTTATCCCAAGAAGGCCTGCGAAAATTTGGGTAAAAAAAGAATCTCCAGTTTGCACTGAAATATGTCATCCCATGTCTAAATCCAAGGTCATTTTGGCAGCACCAGCAGTAGAGGATGATCAAGTGGAGTGTAGTTAGGTCTCACATGCTATGTCTGAAGATGACACCAGTAAGAATCACGTTGTTTCCTCCTCCATTTTAATTTCCTCTTCTGTTGAAAATTCCTTAAGAGTCCCTTCTTCCCTCGTAGCTCCTTGTGTTTCCCCTACCCTTGTTCCCCTCCATGTCTCCCCTTTCCTCTCCCCCTCTTCCCCTCTCATCAAAAAAGGAGGTTTCCCTTCATATCTAAAGTCCTTCCCGCCCATGGAGGAGGCCCATACTTCCTCTCCCCTTTCTGGCTATAGGATCCCCACTCCTAAAAACAATTACTTGTTATGCCCTCGCCCCAAACCAAATGAGGCCTCTTCTTCCAAGGGGGGATTTGCCCTTAACCCTATCTATCCCAATATAGTTGAGAGGAATTCACATCTCCTTATCGCTCAACAACGTGCAATCATGAACATATGAAAAGGAAAGCAATCTACCATATTCATGTCCCTTAGAGTAGGTAAATCCCTCTTTATCTCTTCTAAACAAATATTTTCTCCTTTAATGCTAGAGGGGTAGGGGGCACCCATAAAAAAACGAGCCTTCAAGAGAGTCATCGCAAGTCTTAAGCTCGACATTTTGTTGATTCATGAGACAATGTGCAAAGGCTCAAGAGGCAGAGCCATCTTGGAAAATTGGCTAAAAAATTCGTCCTTATGTTCTGTAGATGCATTGGGGATGTCAAGAGGATTGATTACGAGATGGAGCTTAGCCTATAAGGCCATCTCTTCCTCTTCTTTTCAATCTATCATTTTGGTTAAATTGGAAATAAAGGACACTGGAGTTTGTTCCAATGTACTCAATGTTTATGGGCCCTACCAAGACCATATCTCCTTTAGGGAAGGCTTGGAAGATTATGGTTTGTTGAATGATCCTAGTACTCTGGTTGGAGGAGACTTGAATTTGACTGTATCCCTTCAGGAAGTCTAGGGTGCCAGCCCAAGGAAGGACCCTCAGAGTGGATTCTTCTCCTCTTTGTTTGAAAATCTCCACCTTGTTGATATTGAGATCGTTAAGTTGGTCCCAACCTAGATGAATTTTTGAATAGGAGAAAATGTTGTCTCCAAAATATTGGACAGATTCTTGGTATCTAAAGACTTTTTGGAATGTGGTCTTATGATAAAATACATTGTTGAGGAGGGGGGGAATTTGGATCACAAGCCTATTGTTCTCTCCATTACCATGTGAGGGGAAACCCCCCTGCCCCACTTAAGTTTAACCTTGTCAAGTTAAAAGAGGAGGAATATCAGTCATTGGTAGAAATCCCTTGGGTGCAATCTCTTCTTCGAATAGCTCTTCCTATATGATCCAGCTTGCTGACAATATGGATAAAATCAAGGCAACCACCAAAATATGGCTAAATTCCTTTGTGGAAAAGTCCAAATCCGATTTGAGGGAAGATAAAGACAATATAGCCAATTTATATAAGGAATCGGAAGAGGTCTCCCTTTCTGAAGCTCAACTAATCCAGGTGGATATTGGTGACCACTCACCTATTCCAATTGGCTCCTTGTGTCCGTTTTTTATTCAGCACATCTTTTTGTACTTCTTTATAATTTTGAGTTCTACACTTTTGGGGTTGTCTGAAGCCTCACACATTCTCCAAGTGGATATAGGTTGCCTCTTGCCTAATCCAACTAGCTTATTTTTTATGTTTTCATGTCAGCACATTTTGTTGTACTTCCAGGGCTGTTTTGGGGCCTTAAATATTGTTTTCTTGACTCGCCACAGTTAGACTGTAGAAAAAGTCAGAGTTTGATGGTGGAATGTGTAGTTCTCTGAAAGACCTTTCAAACGGGCTATCACGCGCCTGAAACAGAGGCCATATGCAAACGTTACAACCCTATGAAGTTGAGGTACCAAATTACACCAACTTACCCATAGGGCCAACATGACTTTTAGTGTTTCACCTTCTAGGGTTAGGTTTTTTGGATGTCTAGGGTTTTGGAATTCATGAGTAATATGTAAAGGCCCTCTAGAGCCTCATTGTAATCCATTTCTTCTCAGATGGATGCGCGTAGCAGCCACATCTCTTCTTAGAGATAGCCACCACCATTCGAGCAAGTTTCAGTTTTGCAGTTTTACAGTTTCATCCTATTTCATTATTTAATAGAAGATATTGTTCACTGGATATTTGTGTTATTCGTCCTATCTCTATGTTTATTGTATTCATTTTTTTAATCAGTTCGTTCCTCTCCTAAATCTGGATCAGTGGTATCAGAGCGGTCTTCTCTTCATTTATTTTTCTTCGTGCATGTCCTTGACAAGATCTAGGTACAGGAAGTTGGGACTCGAACCAATCGATCCATTACCAGATCAGTTACGTCGAGCTCGACAACGACCCATGGGACACGAAAAGAAAGATGATGGAGCAGGAGATCCTATTAAAAGTTTTCACGAGGAATCCCTCGCGTGACAAAGGAACAAAATGGTGGACAACCTCGCGCAGATCCTTCGATGGTTGCCCATGGGAGAAGCATCTTAATTAGGCGGCCATGCAACCCCCTTCAAGGTACAGGTATATTTTGATATTTCATTATTTGAAGGACTGATAGATGTGGATGTTGTGGATAAATGGTTGAATATGCTCGAAGGATATTTTTCGGTCCACAATTTTTCCGATCGGGAGAAGATCACTTTTGCACTTCTCAAGGTCGTCCCCCATGTTAAATATTGGTGGGATACTTACTCCGAGCAAAGGCCCGTGGAGGAATCTGCAATCTTTGTGGTGGCCCATACATGGGATTCCTTCCGGGACACCATTAAAGAACAGTACTACCCTGTTGGAAGCTACGAGGACCAATACACCATATGGACCACCCTACGTCAAGAAAGGGACCAAATAGTACCAGACTTCACCAATATTTTCCATACCCTATGCACCAAATTGGGTATCAAATATTCTAAGTGTCATCTGGTTCTCAACTACCGCAGTTGTTTGCATAGATACATTCAAACAGAAATGGAGTTCCTGGACATCGCCTCATTGGGCACAGCTTATAGATACGCTATCAAGATCAAGCAGAAATTTAAGCAGAAATGGCGAGAGTTTGGATTTGCAAACCCCTCACAGTCGAAGCAGGTCAAAGGCAACCCCAACCCACACAGCAGGGGACCAAGTCAAGATGGTTTCCCTAAGGACAATTCATCCAAGCCGCAACACAAGAAGGGAAACGAGAATATGAAGAAGGACACGAGAAAGTGGTGTGAGTACCATAAAATTCCTTGCCACAACACTGACGAATGTCGATCCAAGAAATCCCTCGTGGCCGAGCTGAAGGCTTCCGAGTCAGAGGTCGATTATGATTCTGAGTCAAATCCTAAAGGATGGAAGCGGATTATCGATGTTGAACCCAGTGCCACGATCGCTACCAACAAAGTTCGGCGAAGCAAACAAGAAGAACCAGAGGAAGGGGAATACCTCTTTCACTCACAGATGTGGGTCAAGGGGGCCCCGATTCATGTCATTGTCAACATCGGTAGTCTGAAGAACTTGATTTCAGCATAAGTCATCAAGCGGTTGATCCTGACAACGACACCACACCTGCAGCCCTACACCATCGGCTGGCTTCGTCAAGGAAGATATCTTCGTGTCATCCAACAGTGGCATCTTCCCTACGACATCAAGCCTTTCAAAGATGAGGTAATGTGTGATATTTCTCCTCTTGAAGTTTGTGATGTTCTTTTAGGACAACCATATTTGTGGAAGCATCAAGTTGTGTATGAGTCTAGACCTCGCAGTGTTATTATTACTTTGGGTAGAAAATTGTACAGGATCCCAGAGGTGGAACCACCTATGGCTATTTCTTTAATCTCTACTAAGCAATGCAGTAAGGTCATTTCACAAACCAGGAAGTTCATCTTCTTTATGATCCGTGCTCACAATAAGAAGAAGTTCATCACCACATCTGTGGCCTCTACACAACACCTCTCTTTGTAGCAGAAGCAAGTGGACAGGATCGTGGAAGAATACAGAGACATCTTCGTCTCACCTACAGGGGTACTGACACACTACCAAGTCAAGCATCCAATTTATCTAACCCCCGACGCACCTCTACCTAATGAACCATTCTATCGGCGCTCGTTGATGGAGAATGACGAAATCAGGCGTCAGATCCAAGAGCTTCTTCAAAAGGGGCACATCAGACCCAGCTCCTCCCCTTGTGGAAGCTCGATTGTACTGGTACATAAAAAGGATGGGACTTGGCGACTCTGCATTGATTACAAAACCTTAAACAAAATCATAGTCTGGAACCGCTACCCCATTCCCAGGATTGATGACCTTATTGACCAACTCAAGGGGGAAAATTTCTTCAGCAAGATTGACCTAAAGTCTAGCTACCACCAGGTTCCCATCAAACCAACTGATATCTGGAAGACAACCTTCAAGTCTAAAGAAGGTCTCTACGAATGGCTAGTCATGCCCTTTGTCTTAAAAAATGCACCAGCCACTTTCATGAGTTTGATGGATGATGTATTGATACCCTTCACCAAGTCCTTTGTGGTAGTATATTTGGATGACATCTTCGTCTTCAACAGAACATGGGAGGAGAACATGCAACATATTCAGCAGGTTTTGAGCACTCTACGACAACACAAGCTTTATGCCAACTTGGAAAAATTCTCTTTTGGCATGAACAAGGTCCAATACATGGGTTACATTGTTGATGAGCAAGGGGTACATGTTGATCCAGCTAAGATCCAAGTCATCTGTGACTAGCCAACCCCGACCACACTGACCAAGCTTCAGAGCTTCTTGGGACTCACCAATTTTTACAGACGGTTTGTGTTGGGATTCTCCCATATTGCATGGGCCCTCATCCAGGTGACCATGTGAGGTGGTAGGGCCAATTTCATGTAGGGGAAGGAGAGGCAATGAGCATTCGAAGATCTGAAACATCATTTGTGCTTAGCTCTAGTACTCTCCTTGCCCGATCTACAACAACCATTTGAGATTAAGACTGATGCATCTGACTATGTTGTGGGCACAATTCTCACTCAACACGGGCATCTGGTGGCATACAATAGTGAGACACTCTCCAATACTATCTGGAAATACCCCACCTATGACAAGGAAATCTATTTTTTTGTACAAGCCTTTCGTCAATGGAAAAATTACATTCTGGGGACAGAGACGATCATACACACTGATCACAAGCCTCTACATTTCATGCAGACACACGGGAAATTGCAGAACGACCACCATCAGAAGTGGTCCACCTACCTGCAACAGTTCCATCTCAACATCAAGTATAAGATAGGTATCTCCAATCGTGTCACTGACTTCCTTATTTGGCCTCATGTGGTTTCACTTACCACTTTGCTCCATTCCTATGGAAATGAAACATCAGAATGGCCCCAACTTTACCAGTAAGATTCAGACTTTGCCACCACATATCAGCTCTTGGGTACAGGCCCCACTGTCACTGATTTTCACAATCAGGACAGACTCTTATGCCACTTGGGCCATCTCTATGTTCCTACAAGAAAGCATGCAAATATGATTTGGGAAACCCACTACAGTCGGGTGGCAGGACATTTAGGCATAGAGAAAATTGTGGTCATCCTTTAGAAACATTTTTATTGGCCAAAACTTCGACAAGACATCAGCAAGTATATCAGATATTGCACTGCATGTTCCATTTCCAAGTTGGCCATCACGAAGCAAGGCTTATACACCCCTCTTTCTATTCCTAAGAGGCTATGGGAATCCATCTCCATGGATTACATGTCTGTTTTGTCATCCACCAAGCACGGAAATGACTGCGTTTTTTTGGTCGTTGATCGGTTTTCGAAGATGACCATACTCACAGCCTGTAAGAAGAATTTCACAGTGGCAGATACTGCAAAGCTCTTCTTTGAACGATTTTGGGTTCACTTTGGGATACCACAGACCATCATCTTCAATCGAGACAACAGGTTCCTCAACAGCTTTTGGTTGAGTCTCTGGTCTATGTTGGACACCAAGCTCACAAAATCCACTTCTTTCCACGCCCAAACCGATGGCCAAACCGAGGTCATCAATCGGATGATTGTGCACATTCTTTGAATGTACAATTCTAAGCATCCCCGTACATGGGACAAGAGACTCCCATATGTCCAACATAGTTACAACATGGCTCTCCATAGTTCCACCAGCCATAGCCCATTTCAGGTGGGTCTAGGATTCCAACCCTTGGGATCCATTTATGTTGCACTTCCTCTTGCCACCGCACAAACAAACTCTTCCCCTGATCAGTTCGCGGTCGACAAAGCCACTCGATTCATTGAGAGGATTCAACACATCCGCCAACATGTCCAAGAGATTTTGCAGAAATCCAATGCTAAGTACAAGCAGCGCCATGATAAACACAGGGTACCATGCTAGTTTTAGGTTGGAAACAAAGTCTGGTTACATTTGCAGAAGGAGCATCGCGTCGGGCCCCATCGGAATCTTCTCCCACTTCATTATGGGCCTTACACTATCACCAAGGTTGTGGGTAGCAATGCTTTTGAGCTCAACACTCCACCCTTCCTTGGTCTGCATCCAGTATTCAATTTGGACCTCCTTCGACCATATTTTCCACCATTATTGGACACCTATGAGAACATCGAATGGCTAAAACCAACAGATCTCAACCCTGAATGCATGGAACAAGTACCCATCAATTAGATAGTGGACACACATATCAAGGGCACTCACCAGTAGCGGATCCAGCTTTATCGGGTTGTTAAGGCAGGGCAACTCATACACCAAGGCAAGTGGCTCACCCAGGGCCAAATCCAGCAGAAGTTTCCTCAGTACCTGATGGAGGAAATCCACGCAATGGAGACCATTTCTTCCTAAGGGGGGAGGATTGATCCAGGTGGATATTGGTGGCCACCCATGTATTCCAAATGGATCCTTGTGTCCATTTATTATTCAACATGTCTTTCCATACTAATTTATAATTGTGAGTTCTACACTTTTGGGGTTGTTTGAAGCCTCACACATTCTCCAGGTGGATACGGGTGGCCTCTCACATAATTCAACTGGCTTGTTTTGTATTTTTTCATGTCAGCACATCTTTTTGTACTTCCAGGGCTGTTTTGGGGCCCTAAAAATTATTTTCTTGACTTGCCATAGTTAGACTATAGACATAGTCAAATTTTTATGGAGGAATGTGTAGTTCTCTAAAATACCTTTCCAACGGGCTATCACGCGCCTAAAACGAAGGTCGTATGCAAAATTTATGACCCTAGGAAGTTGAGGTACCAAATTACACCAACTTACCCATAGGGCCCACATGACTTTTGGCGTTTCACCTTCTAGGGTTAGGTTTTTCGGATGTCTAGGTTTTTGGCATTCATGACTAATATGTAAAGGCCCTCTAGAGCCTCATTTGAATCCATTTATGCTCAGACGGATGCGCGTAGCAGCCACATCTCCTCTTAGAGATAGCTACCACCATTCAAGCAAGTTTCAGTTTTGCAGTTTTACAGTTTCATCCTATTTCATTATTTAATAGAAGATACTGTTCACTGGATATTTGTGTTATTCTTTCTATCTATGTGTTTATTGTATTCATTCTATTAATCGGTTCGTTCCGCTCCTAAATCCAGATCATCAACTTATGTCCTTAATATCCCTTGAGTATATTAGACAATGCATTTAGGAGAGACAGAAACAAACGTGGAGATTGAAGAGTAGGGTGATTTGGCTCAAAGTTGGGGAAAATAACTCCAAGTTCTTCCACCAATATGCCAATTTTCAGAAGAAAAAAAACGTGAATACCATTTGGGAGATAAGATATTCTAATGGTTCTTTGGTAATTTATTTCAATTAGAAAGTTGAGGAAGGTGCTCATCACTTCCAGTCTTTATTCCAATAACCCATGGGTTGTCCCATTCAAGAGATTCTACAAGTAATCTCAAAATTTAAACCGATGTTTAATGAAGAAATGAACCTTTCCCTTGGGGACAAAGTAATGGAGCCTAAGGTGCTCACTGCACTCTCCTCCATGCAAAAGGGGAAAATCCCTGGCCCTGACGATTTCACAGTTAAATTTTTCATCGAGTTCTACAAGCTTATAAAAGATGATCTACTAAAGGTTGTTAGGGAGTCCCAAATTTCTAGCAAAGTAAGAGGATCCTTCATCTCAACCTTCATTGCCCTAATCCCCAAAAATCAAAATGGAGTTTCTTTTGGGGATTATAGGCCCAAATCCTGCTACAATGTTGTTTACAAAATAATTACGAAGGTGATCTCTAGGAGACTTAAACCTATTCTCATTGGTATCATTTCCAAAGAATAGTTTGGTTTCTTAAGAAATAAAAAAAATCATGATCCAATATTTGTAGCACAAGAAGTCCTCCATTATGTCAAAAATTATAACCAGTCAGCGGTTGTCCTCAAACTAGATCTCTCAAAGGCTTATGATTAGGTCAGTTGGACCTTCCTTAGCTTAGTTCTTATCCAGATGGGGATAGCTCTTCTGGTGGTAAATTGGATAATGGGATGCATTCAATCGGCCTCTTTCATTGTGTTGATCAACGACGCCCCCTACCTATTGTTTTGGGTGTCTCGTGGTCTGAGGCAAGGTTGCCCACTTTCTCCTTTCTTATTCCTTTTGGTAGTTGAAGCCTTGAGAAAACCTCTTCTAGAGGTGAGGAGGTCTAGGGAAATTAGAGGTTTAAAAGTTTCTGATCGGGAATCTATTTCCCACCTTTTATTCATGGACGATGTTTTTTGTTTCATGAAAGGTTGTTTTAGGGACCTCTCATCTTTAAAAATGGTGCTCAATCTATTCTGCAAAGCCACTGAGATGGAAATAAATAATGAAAATCTAGCCTTCTCATTTATTCCTTTTTGTCCCATGATCAATTGTAGATACAAAACCTCTTTCATATTCAAGTTAAGTTCTTGTAGTCTAGTCTTAAGTACTTTGGATTTCATTTTAAGATAGACAAGTACAGATTCGATGATTGGTTGTGGCTGGTAAAAAAGGTGGAGGCTCATGTTTCTATTTGGTTCAATCGCTTATTATCAAGAGGGGGTATACTTGTTCTCCTAAAATTAGTGCTTGAAAGAATCTTGGTGTTTTGGACATCTATTGTTGTGGTTCCCAAAGGAATTATAAAAAAAATAAGAAATGTGAGCTTCCAGTATATTTGGTCAGCCTCTCGAATATCTTGAGGCATCCCATTGGTGAAATGGAAAAAATTGGCCACCCTGAAAGAATTGGGGGGTTAGGGCCTAAAAAACATTTGTGTTTTTCCTAGGCCCTCGCGGCCAAAAGATTGTGGAGACTTGTGGATTGTAATTCACTTTAGCGAAGGGTAATTAAATCTAAATACATCCCCACGATGTCAATGTCAAAATGGATTAGATCACCCAAAAAATTACCCAAAGGTTCCATAGTCTAGAAAGAGCTTATGTCTACCTTTCCCTTGGTAGGTTAATGGACCGCTTGACATGTGGGAAACGGGAGATGGGTTCGTATTGGATAGGATTCATGGATAGGAGTTGGAAATGACTTTATATTCTCCAATTCAATCCTTCAATCCATACGCTTTGCAGGTATATTCTCCTTAGTTTATGTCAAAGCAAAAGTACCTCGGAGCAGGGGTAGATCATGATAGAAATCAGTCTCTTTCTTATGCTTGGTGGGGGGCGAGGTGGACGAGTGGAATGGGTTCATTGGGCTCCTCATATCCAATTTTATCACCTGATAGACGATGAGCCGACCACCCTTTGTTGGTTGAAAAATGTCAAAACTAGTGATTACACGACTAAATTGGGATACAAAATTTGGATGGAAGATTCGTCTACAATTGAAAAAATTGGTGGTGGGAATTGTTGCGTAAATCAAATGCTCCCTTAAAGAAAAAGATCACTCTTTGGTTGGATTTAAATAACAATTTGCTAACATGGGAAGTTAGTATCAAGAGAGTGTTGAAATTACTAAGACAACTGAGAGGGGGGGTGAATCAGTTGTTATTGTGCTTAAACAATTTTAGGTATATTAATACATTCTTAATATTTCTTCAAGTGATCATCAAAATTATACAGCATATGGACAATGAAATAATGAGCATCAGTCACACATAAGATATACACAGAGATAGATTTTCACAAGGAAACCCATTAAGGGAGAAAACCTCTTCTTCTTTGAAATGATAGGCAGTCTTTTAAGTTATGTACATAATCTATAATTGAGCACCAACTCAATGTGAGGCTACAACCTTTGTTTTGCAAGCTGCAACTTGCTG
>JASDQU010242665.1:55292-70282 GCA_032191745.1 Picea mariana
AAAGATACCTGTAACTTAGCTGCGGTAGAGGAAGCATGTGCTAATGTGGAGAAGACCATTTCTCCAGTATGTCTGTGCAAATCCATCTGGCCAGTTGGATGGACTTGTTTAGTGTCAAAAACAATAGTTGACCTCTTATAGTCAGTGATATCTTTTGGGTGAGGCACCTGTGCTTGCAGGAATTCTAGATGCATTCTTCCTTTCTCTGTATCAAAGGTTGACAATAGTCTGTGCTGTGATGTGGAGGTTTGCTTCCAGAACTGGGAGTAGGTGCTATTAGTCAACATCTGGTTCTTCTTTTTAATCATATCATATTTCTAAAAAATGCTTATAGGTGCAGATCCTTGTGGATTTTGGGTGGTCATAGCTATCTCTGTCTGCTTCTTTGAAGAATAAGTGGACACCACCTGATGTCTTCTTTCAATCACTGTGGCAGAGTAGGGCACTTCCTCACCATACATGTGAGTAGCATGAGTGGTTTTGGGTTTCTTGCTGTATACCTGAAAATCTTCTGCTGATACCTCAGTGATTGAAGGTGAATCATCCTTTCTTGGCCTTTTTTCCTTGGGCATCTAAGGAGTAGAAGTCTATGAAAAAGAGACCAAAGGAACTTCTTGTTATTCATTGTCTACCAGAGTATTTGCCTCCCACTCTGTTTGGTTCACATACTTTTCAATTTCTGGTTTGAGGACGTGAGCATAAGGTGAGCTCTTATTTTTGGATCTCATCTCTGCAATGATCCCAGCCAGATCATAGTGACAAATGAAACTAGTGTTGAACTTCATTTCTTGCAGTAGTTTATCTGCCTCTTCTCCAACAGCTCGATTGTTGTAAATAAACGGTCCAATTTTCCCTTTAATCCTCATCTGCTTTCTTTTCTTCAGAGACACAAAATGAATGTCATCTGAATTTATCATCTGACGAATATATTCTAGTGTAAATATCTAGACCGATACATAATTAGGCAGTTTATACGGAGCCAGTTCACACCCGTACACTCTGATTTTTGTATGATTCTGGTATAAGAACCAATCCCCAGTCTTTGCAAGATCCGAAAGGTGCAGAACCCTTTGGATCTCCTCGTTTATCCTCAGCTTTGGTCTTCCACTGAGCATGCCTACCATTGGATGATAGAAAATCTTGATGAATTATTTGAAAGTGAACTCAGTTGAGCTTCTCCTGAGCAACACCGTCCATAAAGTGACTACTTGAGGTTGTCCTTCCTTGTCCATCTCCTACACGTGAAAGGAAAATGTGTCCACTTGATAGAACATGAACATGTAGGCTAGTATTGAAGAATACCGGAACATGCCTTCTGTAGGGAAATTTTCCAGTTGATCGTGCAGGTTCTTGGCCAAGAAACTGCTATAGTCAAAATGGGTGGCCACTTTCTCTTTAGTAGAGAAAATGAATAGGAAACCTAAGATAGGTTCTTCCACCCATTCATTCGAGAAATAACTGAGCAAACAACAAAATGTCGAGATAATCTTATTTCCCTTTTCGGAAAATATGGGCGAGTGATAGGGAGGATTCTTCTTGGGGAATTGGGCATCTTGTGGAAGGAAAAGCTCGAAGATTTGTGCTCTTTGGGGAAACATCAGGTTCTGATATAGTTCTATTATAATTTCAATTGTGAGGGGAGAATGGGGTTCGACTCTGGGTACTTGCATCATATGATCTATGGCATCGGGTGAAATAAGGAAAATGGTTTCTCCAGATGAAGATGCAATGTCTCTCTGATCAGGGAGGTAGTGTGCTTAGCAATTGAGGGATAATTCAGGAAAATGATAGACTTGGGGAAAAATATACAATGAGATATTTGACTACCAAATCTTGATTTCATCGCTCTAATCAATGAAGGTGTCTCTGATCCATGAATCCATCTCAATAAAGTGGATTTCAGACTTAGTTTCTGAGATTAGATAGTCTTTGTCTACTAATGGGATCCAGTCGAGATCGACAAGAGGTGGGAGAAAAGGATTTTCCTTTTCATTTGATTTTTTACTTTTGGGCACCATTGGTTTCCTCCAGTACTTGCACACTGAACACACGTTAGTAGGTGAAAAAATTTGGTTGGATGATGTGTTTCAGAGGTAAAATAAAATGAGTCTATGATACATGGGGAGTGTGAGTGGAATGGGAACTGGCTGAAACATGGTTGAATTTGAGTGAACAAGTATCCTTTGGGCAAAGAAAGACATGTCAAATGAACAACAGGTATGTGGCTAGTCATAAATGGCCAACGGGTCATTTAGAGTGTGAGAGGGTGAGGTGAAGGACATCTGACATATGAAAATGATTATCATGCAGAAAGGCAAATGGGAGATGAACAAACAAGATATGACCTATAATAGTTAAGAGGATGGGACGTGATGACAGGATCATGATGTGGAACTTGCAAAGGGTGGTTGAGGGATGCGACACCTTGGGATGGTAGTGGTGAGTTGGACAAATGGTAGGCTTCAAATGTTTGGAGAAGGGGAGTTAGGATGAAATGGGGTGATGCCACGTTAGGATGGGGCCCGCCTGGACTTTACTTCATTCTGGACCCACCCCTTCACCATTAAAGGTCAAAAGGTCGGGGGGGTCCGGGATCATTTGCTGACCATTGATCTGGGTGAAGTTGAATCTTCCGCTGATTTAGGTGCGTTCTTTAAACACCAGGTCGGACCCCCCCACCATTAAAGGTAGAATAGTTGGGGGGGTCCAGAATCTCTTGTGGACTGTCGGATTATGCACAGATGGGATGACCATAGATCTGAGTGTGCCTTTTCAATNCCCCCCCCCCCCCCCACCATTAAAGGTCGAATGATCGGGGGGGAGGTCCAGAATCTTCTGTGGACCGTAGATCTGAGTGTCAATAGCTCAGTCATAGATCTAGGCCTGATCTTTAGTCTCTAGGGTGCAATTTAATATATGATGCAGAACTTAGGCTAAATGACTTTTTGTGGGTTTTGCGTGTAACTTCTTTTTCTTTTTATCACCATGGGGTTAGAAAAACATTTCATTATCAAGATCCTGCACTTTCCATCGATCATCTTACACATTTTATTGAAAATAAACCAACTAACCTATGTGCTAACCTACTCCTTTGGACCTTTAGCCCAGCTTAAACTATTGGGCTAAGAAAATCCTCTACCTAGGGGCTATTTGACCAAGATTAGACTGTTTGGTCAAACTTATTCACTAACTAACCTGATTACTTGGCTAAGGTTATACAATTTAGCCAAGCTTATTCACTAATCCTAGGTACTTAAATTCAAAATACTTGACCTTGTTTAAACTGTATGGATCAAGTCATTGCCATTTCATGGGGCTTTGATCCATTTTCTTTTGCCCTATTTTATTTTTTTAATTTTTTCTTTTTCTTTTTATTTTCTTTTCATTTCTTTTTTTTTTTAGAATGCAGCNTGCAAGTCAAAAACACTAAAGGGACAAAAATTACAATCAACAGTTGATCCTATATAATTATAGGGTTATAATAGTGGCTCCACCTAGGGATGGTATCCTCCTTGAGAAATGCCAAGAATCCTGTTTTTTGTTGTCTTGAAAAATTTGTTCTATAGCTTCTTCTGTTATCTGACTTTCTTTATTTCAAAAATTTGATGACATCCTCAATGTCTTAGGGCCTTCTCTACGGGCTTCAAACATCAGAACAAAAACACCTATACCTAAAAAAACTCATAAAAGAAATGATATGTACAATGGAATGGAAAGTGATCTCTCTACTGAGGTGGCAAGTAATGCTTCAACATCCTGCCATTTATAGGTCCCCCTGATAGGTCTGATCCATCACTATTAGCAATTATAAAATAATTATTTCCTATGAAATCCTGAATGGTGTAAGGACCCTTCCACAAGCTATCGAACTTTCCATGTTTACCTTTATCTTCATTTATGGAATCCCACCTCAAAACTAGATCACCCAATTCAAAGTTATCCTCTTTGGTTCTCTTGTCATAAATCTTTTTAATATTTTTTTGGATCACTTGAGTTCTGTTGTAAACTTCTTCTCTAGATTGCATTAGGTGGATCATTGATTTATTCTTTACTGGACATCATTTGGTTCTTCTTGTGCTCCTTGCAACAGTTTCATGACAGGAACTCCTAATGAAAGGGGAAAAAATACCTCGATGCCATACACCAACTGGTATGAAGACATACCGATCAATCTTTTGGTGCTTATTCTGTCAGCCCAAAGTGCGAAAAAGAACTTGTTATGCCATGATTTCTTGTTTCCCTGTAGTGTCTTTCTAAGAATGTTCACTAGACTTTTGTCAGAAGACTCAACTAGCCCATTTCCCTATGGGTAATAAGTCGTCAAGTGTCCCAAAGTAATATGATATTGATTACAAAATTCTATGAGCCTTTTGGATTTGAAATCCGTTGCATTGTCAGTTATAATTTTTCTGGGGCATCCAAAACGAGACAAAATGTTAGTTTCTAAAAACTTGATGATGACAGAGTTAGTAGCTTGCCTGCATGGTACAACCTCGATCCAATTGGTGAAGTAGTCAGTGGTCGTAAGGATCCATTTATGTTGGGCCAAAGAGGGAGGATGTATTTCACCAATGAATTCTAGCCCCCATTTTTGGAAAGGAGATTCAACCGAGATGGGTTTCATTGGGATTGGCAGAAGCTTCCTTTTACCTTCAAAAAATGAAAATTGTGGCAAGAAGTAACCTTATGGTGAATGTCAGCAAACAGAGTAGGTCAGTAAAATCCATCTCTTAGAATCTTGTTGGCTGTGGTCTTCCAGCTCAGGTGCCCACCACAGTCTCCTGCATGAAAATATTGAAGAAATTTGTCAGCTTCATCTTTTAACAAGAAATTAAGAAAGATACCACTAGGATCTTTCCAATAGATATTTCCTTCCAAAATACAAAATTTCAATGCTTTCAATTTAATAAATCTAGCTTTGGTCTTAGTCAAACCTGGAAGATCCCGTAAATTGTGGAGTACAAAAATGAGGTCTGCATACCAAGGGGAATTTAAGAATGCCTCTTTTATGTTTGGAGTCGCCTACTCTTCCGGTCTACCTACTGCAGCCAAAAAGTTAATATCTAAAGCATGAAAATTAGACTCAACCATCAGTTTGACCAAACCCTGTCCTTTGATTAGTTTAGTAGGTTTTATTTCAATGTCGTATTTCAGAATGTCTACAATCCATTTTCCTCTTCTGCCATACAGATTATCCTGGGTCAGAATATCTTTAACCACTGTGTTTGGGACATATGAAATTGTGTGAGAGTGGAGAATATAGACCCTAAAATATTTTATAGCTTTTACCAGGGTGAAGTCTTGTTTCTCCATAATATTATAATTCAACACTGCATCTCTTAAATCTTGACTGAAAAAGGCTATGGGTTGCTTGTACCCTTCACTATTTTTCTGCAACAATACTACTGCTATAGTGTGCTCAGATGCGAAAGAGAAAAGAGAAAAGTCTTTGGTATAGTCTGGGCTAATCAGAACTAGGGCTTGGGTGAGAGCATGTTTCACCTACTCAAATGACTATTTGGACTTGACGTTCCATTTGATTTTAGTGTCCTTTTTTAGCATATTGGTAATATTTTTGAGAAGCTCGGCCAAGTTTGGTATGAATCTTCTAGGGAAATTTATTTTTCCAATGAAATATTGCAATTCTTTGATGTTCCTAGGGTGTTCCACCTTCTGGATAGCTTCTATCCTGTTAGGATCTATTTTAATTCTGTCTTTTGAGATTATGTGTCCCAACAGTTTACCTTCCTCTAACCCGAAAAGGATTTTCTTAGGATTTAATGAAATCCCAAATTTCCTACACTTCTCAAACACATGTCCGAGGTGGAGAAAATATCCTTCGTCAGATTTGGAGTAAACAGTTACATCATCCAGATAAATGACTATAAATTTCCCAATCTCATTCAAAAAGGAAATATCCATTTCTCTTTAGAAGTTATCCCCAACGTTCATCAGATCGAAAGACATCTTTACATACATGAAGGTTCCCCAGGGTGTGGTAAAAGTTGTCTTCTCTTGATCTTCTGGATGGACCAGAACCTGGTTGTAACCAGAGAAACCATCCAATAAGGAGATCCTACTGGATCTGACCACCTTTTGTAGAATATGGTCCATTTTGGGTAAAGGGTAATTGTCTTTGAGGGAGACTTTGTTCAGATTTCTGAAATCTATACAAAGTCTAATCTCACCAGTTTTCTTCCTGGTTGGAACTAGGTTAGAAACCCATTTAGAAAATCTCAAGGGGACTATAATCTTGGCATCATACATCTTTTTTATTTCTTTCTCTATCAGGGGAAGAAACTTAGGATTAATTCTTCTAAGTTTCTATATGAAAGGTTTGTGTTCTTCTTTTATGGGAATCCGGTGCTGTATGATACTTGTGTCATAGGATTTTAAGTCCTCATAACCCCAAGCAAAAACATCTATATATTCCTTAAAAAGTGCAACGTATTTGTTTTTTTTCTCTGGTGGCAGGGATTTAGATAGTGTTACCATTTTGGGGTTTTCTTCTGTTCCTATGTTGCAATTTTCAACCTCTTTACCGCTAGCTTCAATTTTAGGTTTTTTGGCCACATCGTTAAAATCAAACAAATATTCCAACGGAACTAAACCTCTAGGTAACACATTATTTTTCAACTGCAAAATATCAGAATCTACATCATTTTCATTGGATTGTTGAGCATCTATTGTATTTACACTGTTATTCTCAAAAGCAGATTTATTTACAATTTCGTCACCATTTTCTAAATCTATGTTTGTACATTCAAACTCATTTTTACATTGCAGAAAATCTTCAATTTGATCATCAATTCCAAATACCTTCCAATATCTGATGTTGTCAGGAACGGTGGGTTTGCACTTCACCTCCACTGTGTACTTGCGAGTGGGAAGAAAAGGGATTTTACAGGTAGCTGCCGATGTTTCCAGTCCGTCTGCGAGTATATTTTTTCCCCTAGGCCTCACTTGCAAGTCAACCTCAGTAAAGCATTGAAGAGCATCTAAAACAACATTCCTGTAGGCTCTAAGTCTGGGATGTTTTGTTGCATACTCACCTTTGATTTGCCTGATAATCAATTTAGAATCACCCCTTACCATTATCTTCTTCGCACCGACTTTATTCAATAATTTCAGGCCGAGCATTAGAGCCTCGTACTTGGATATGTTGTTAGTACATTGGAAGTTCAATTTATAGGAATGATTCTTGGAGTGCTTTGATCTATGGTTATGCATCCACACTCCCGCTCTCGCTCCTTCTTTACTCACAGCACCATCGAAGTCCATGCTCCAGAAGTCTGTTGGCAATTCCTCACTTTCTTCAATCATGGGGTTTCTTACTTCTACAATTGCTTTATCATCCTTTGGATCAGGTGCATCATCCTACAGTTTCGCAATTTGTTCTTCAAAATCATCGTCGTTATATAGAATGAAAGAATCCAGGTCAGAGTGTGTGGAATACAGAGGGTAATTGTGCGTATTTTCCCGACAACTGACCATATACTTCATTAGTGTTTTCCTGTAAATTTTTCTCTTTTGACCGAAAACCGGAATGGTGGCACAGGTCATATCTAGCTGTAGCGTTCCTCTCAATTTAACTCGTTAAGACCTTGATAGAAAAATACCATACTTGGGGGGAATATCTTCCACGTCGATGTCCATCACCATACTTTTCATTGGGATCTGAGCCAAGGTAATGCATAAGTCTTTAATCAGGCCTATACATTTGACCTTGCTAGAGTCGAAAAAATGCAAATCTTTGTAGGGACTGGTGACCTCGAGTCCCAACTTTTCCATCATGGCTTTGGGCATTAGGTTGTGGGAAGCATCTAAATCCAACATAGCATTGTGTAATGTTAGATCATGGATATTTAGGCTGATGTAAAAAGGGTCCACAACACCATTATCAATTTGACCGTCGACTTCAGGACTAAACAGGATCTCAGGTTGATCATTGGCAAGGTTTACTGTGTTAGAGTTGTGTACAGATCCAACATTCAAGGCTTTGGCCTATATCGGGTTCAAGTCTTAAATATTTTATCACCTAAGACCTGTAAGCATTCTTGTTCATCAGCTCAGAGAGGGGGATGGGGATCTTCAATTTTGTTAGTTCCCCTTCAAGGCTGAAAAGTGGGGTGATTTTGTTTAAACTCTATACTTCTAATTTATCGATATAAAATTTGTGGGTAGGCATGTCTGTTTGAGTGGTTGATGAAAATTTTGTTCGACTTGTTCTCTTAAGAATTTCTGGAGTTTTTTGCGTGGGAGACTCAACGTCATTCTATCCAAGGGATTTCTTGGGAGGATTTTCTGAGTTTTTCTTGGTTTCAACATCATTCTTTGGAGAATTCTCGTTAGTCTTCTTACTCCTCAGGTTATATTTCCTGTGAACCACCATTATAGCATTCTCAAAGGCTTGTTGTTCTATTTTCTCTGCTTCCTCATTTACCTCTGTTTGTGAAAGGAGAAAGATTTCATGTTCTTCCTGGGTGAGGAAAATAAATTCATGATCGTGATCATGATCATGATCACCCATCAGATTTATATGAGCATCGTCAAACTCCTCAATTACTTCCTCCCCATAATCAACATATTTTTCCTAGAGAGGTGTTCTAATCTGTTGATCAGATCCCCTTTGTTCTTGTTGATCTCTAGGAACCCTCTATCTAATCTGAGGTGGATTTCTCCTAAAGTTAGGGTTTCTGATTTGAGGGGTAGCTTGATTCTCCCTAGGCGGGTTCCTGTCAGTTATGGTGAGTCTCTCCATCATTTTCTCCATAGATCTGGCTAGAGAATATATCTTGGCATCATATGAGGAAGTAGAAGGTTCTTCCTCGATGGTGACCCTCTTTTTTGTTCTCTACCTGACCCTTCTGGCCAAAAGATTTGCTTCTACACTGATGACACTTTTTTGCATGTCTTCCAGAGTTGTTGTGTTTCTTTCCCTTAATTGATATGACATGTCAGTGTCAAAATCATCAAGGAACTTTATTAATACTAAACCTTGTGGTGGTTTGATTTCAGTTGGGATAGCATTGTATAGATTGTTGAAACAAGTGCAGTAATCTTGCATTGTCTATCCTTGGTTTCTTCTGATGTTCTCATACTCCGACAGAATTTGTAGAGTATTTTTCTTTACCTCCCACTAGTCTAGGAAAGTTTGATCAAAAATAGTAATGTCAGTAATGGTAGAAGCATGTAAAGTTTTGAACCACTTTTTCACCTCTCTGGTTAGGCTTTGTGCAAATAATCTCATATGCACATTGGCTTCGTCTACTTATTTTAGGTCAAATTAATCGTTCATTTTGTCAACATGTTGTTGTGCATTTAAGGGACCGAAACTATCAAACCATGGAAGTCTAGTTTGATAATATTGGGGCATGTCATGTAAAGGAGCAACCAATACCAATGGAGCATATCTTACCACCATGATTGGTGGAGGAAGCTGAACAACAACCTGTGTGATAGGGGGGAAAATGCCTGAAGATAAAGAGGACGAAGGGCTTGGAGGGATGGAGTGACCTGGTGTGGGTTTAGCAGAAACTACAACAATAGTTAAAGAAGGAAGTTTGATGGACTGTTGGAGATGGATTTTGTCTAAGGCTTGACCAAGATTTTCAACTAGTGCTTCGAGTTTATCAGTCTCGGGGTGAAAACGTTGGTCAAATTCAATTCTAGGAGAACGTATCTCAGGGGTCCTGGGGTGAAAAACAATTTGGTCCAAGACTGTTTTACTGACAAAACTATTGGACTTTGTCCTGAAAAGATTTGGTATCTCAGACTCAAGGTCTGGGAAAACAACTAACTTTTCAAGGATGGAAAAAGACCTCGGAAGTGAGCTGTTACGTCTCAAAATTTCTACAGTGTTTTTCTTCCTGAGTAGTCTTTCAGGGTTATCTATTACTATTTTAGGTTTTGGGTTAGGGTGTGATCTCGTAGAAATTCTTTTGGAGACAGAATTGTTGATTTTATTCTTCCTTTGGAGGCTTTAACTACTTATATACAATCTTTAACAACCTCTGAACATTATTTCTAGGTAAATATTAGAGTTTGTGTTTCTTCCATAAATAAAATTGTCTTTGTTCTAGGGAAAAGAAAACAAGGGGTGGAAAGTTTGTTTAGTTCTTCCCCAGTGGAGTCGCAATTTATGTTATCACTCTGTAAATTCCCATAGGTTGTTGTGAGGTAAGAAGAAATATAACAGAGGTAACCTTAACCAACCTCTTTGAAACTGGGAGCTATCCCTACCAGTTTCAGAGAGGGATCTCTCTGTGAGTTTTAGATTTGTTCAGATTTTCAATATTTTAGGCTAGTTAAAAAGAATGTAACCGAGTTGTTTGTATTGTTTTAAATGAAATGGATGAATATCACTTACGCTTCCATTGGGATATGGGGTCTGTTTTAAAAAGATAGGAGTTAAAGACAACTTTTATAATATTCATTTTACAGGGCGAGATAGTGCTAACGCTGGATTCTTTAGGAATATAAAGGTGTATTGCAGAAAAAGGTGAGATATCGGTTAAAACAAAAAAGCATTTAAGAATTTCTTTGTTATAACATCAAAAGAAAAACATTTAAATCTATAAAAGATTAAGCACATAGTACACAATGGAAAATTCTGCAACTTTAACTTCTTTTAAAGATTAGATTTAGAAAGACAATATGATAACAGAGAAGGAAAAAATTTTACGTAGACAGAGGAAAATTCACCAACGATGAACACGCAGGAATCCTATGAAACTTCTCTTTGTGTTACTGGAATAACTTCTTGATAAAAATTAAAGCGATTTGAGCTTGCTCGGGCGTAAAGATCAACAACCCTCGATACTTCTAAGTTGGAAATATTTATAATAAAAGTTACAACGACCCTGTCATTAATGATCAGGATGTGATGGAGTCTGAGTATAACTAACTAACTAACAAAATGCAGAAATGCAGTAACTGATGACGATGTGTCAAATCTTTCATGCTAATTTCAGGGAAGAACATTGGTGAGTCATTCATATGAATTCAATTGCGCTGGACGTTGAGCTGGACAAGGCTTTACCTTTACTCAATCAATTCACACAACTTGCTCCATCTTTGTGGGATTGGGATGGTAGATTTCAACAGTCAGCGGTAGACTTCGTCCATCTCGGTGTACTTAGAAAAAGTCATCTTGATGAGGAAAATGTATTTAATTTCATGTTGTATACTGAGGTCATGTTGTAGAGTCTACAAGAATGCTTTGCCTGTGATGTTGCCTTGTATTACTGAAAACTTAGAACTATCTCTTACCACGGTAGGGATCTTTTGCTTGTAATCGGACAAAGTCATTAATTTATCATTCAAGACCTGTAGATCAGGAAGATCCTTTTTCTGTAAGGCTTCAATCTTGCTAAAAAATCTTTGAACTCCAATGTCCATGTTTTGAGCCTTTTCCTCCAACTACAACATTAATCCTCTTTTATTCAACACTCTTTTTACTTCGAGGATAGTCTCTGTTCTGTCTTTGACTTTCAGTTCTTTGAGCTCTTCTTTGGTTTTTGAGTTCAGAAACTTGATGATCTCATTGGCTTCCGAGGGCATTTCATCCAATTATTTTCTTATCTTGTCAATGGCCTGTCAGCTCTTTAACACCAGATCATGTTGTTCGAACATGATTTGCACCATAGGCAAAATATTGTTTATGGAATTAGAGATATCTGTCCAGATATTTTCCTTAGCCTCTGCTAATGTCTTTCCTACCACTGTTTGTTTCTGGAGCTGTTGTATTTCCTGCTTAAGCTTCTCTACTGCCTGTCTCTCAACATTATATCTTGTTTGGAAAGAATATTTGAGTTCCTGAAGATTTTTGACCTCCCTTTTCAACCTATTAATCTCTGTTTCTTGCAAATTCATTTCCTCCATGGACTTTGCTAGCTCCACAGTTTTTTCCAGTGCTGTCAATGGGGTTGCTGCTGGAATTTCTGCAGTAGTGGTTGTTGGCATGGATGTTGTACTAACTTATGCTATGGAAACTGCACTCAATGGAGTGAATTCTATTGGGGTTGATTGTTCCTTCTCTTTCAACAACTTTTCAACTTTGCCTCTATTTCCATGAGTTGTGCATTTTGCTGCATGATAAGTTTCAACAATTATTTTTTCTCATTTTTTGCCTCGACTATCTCTTTGGATTGTGAATCTTCTGTTGGTGGCAATTTCAATTGTTTTCTTAGAGATGCAATGTTAGCATTCTTTTTCTTTATCATCTCTTCAGCTGCTTTTACATTTGAGGGATCATACCCGATCTTGAGCACCAACTCCTCTAAGGATTTTACTCTGTTGTCTTTTGCAAAATAGGATATCTTTTCCAACTTCAATTGGGTCTGAACATTCCTTAAAGATACCTGTAACTTAGTTGTGGTAGAGGAAGCATGTGCTAATGTGGAGAAGACCATTTCTCCAGTCTGTCTGTGCAAATCCATCTGGCTAGCTAGATGGACTTGTTTAGTGTCAAAAACAATAGTTGACCTCTTGTAGTCAATGATCTCTTTCGGGTGAGGCACATGTGCTTGCAAGAATGCCAGATGCATTCTTCCTTTCTCTGTATCAAAGGATGACAATAGTATGTGCTGTGCTGTGGAGGTTTGCTTCCATAACTGGGAGTAGGAGCTATTAGTTAGCATCTGGTTCTTCCTTTTAATCATGTCATATTTCTAAAAAATGGTTATAGGTGCAAATCCTTGTGGAGTTTGGGTGGACACATCTATCTCTGTTTTCTTCTTTGAAGAAGTAGTGGACACCACCTGTTGTCTTCTTTCAATCACTGTGGAAGAGTAGGGATCTTCCTCACTAGACATGTGAGTAGCATGAGTGGTTTCTTGTTGTATACCTGAAAATATTATGTTGATACCTCAGTGATTGAAGGTGAATCATCCTTTATTGGCCTTTTTCCCTTGGGTATTTGAGGAGTAGAAGTCTATGATAAAGAGACTGAAGGAACTTCTTGATGTTCATTGTCTACCAAAGGATTTTCCTCCCACTCTGTTTGGTTCACATACTTTTCAATTTCTGGTTTGAGGATGTGAGTGTAAGGTGAGCTCTTGTTTTTGGATCTCATCTCTGCAATGATCCCAGCCAGATCATAGTGCCAAATGAAACTAGTGATGAACTTCATTTCCTGTAGTAGTTTATTTGCCTCTTCTCCAACAGCTTGATTGTTGTAAATAAACGGTCTAATTTTCCCTTTAATCCTCATCAGCTTTCTTTTCTTCAGAGACACAAAATGAATGTCATCTGAATTTGTCATTTGACGAATATATTCTAGTGCAAATATCTGGACTGGTACATAATTAGGCAGTTTATACAGAGTAAGTTCACACCCGTACACTCTAATTTCTGTATGATTCTGGTATAAGAACCAGTCCCCAGTCTTTGTGAGATCCAAAAGGTGCAGAACCCTTTGGATCTCCTCATTTGTTCTCGACTTTGGTCTTCCACTGAGCTACTGGATGATAGAAAAGCTCGATGAATTGTTTGAAAGTGAACTTGGTTGAGCTTCTCTTGAGCAATGATGTCCATAAAGTGACTGCTTGAGGTTTTCCTTCCTTGTCCATCTTCTGCATGTGAAAGGAAAATTTGTCCACTTGATAGAACATGAACATGTAGGCCAGTATTGAAGAATACTGGAACATGCCTTCTATAAGGAAATTTGCCAGTTGGTCGTGCAGGTTCTCGGCCAAGAAACCACTATAGTTGAAATGGGTGGCCGCTTTCTCTTTAGTAGAAAAAATGGACAGGAAACCTAAGATAGGTTCATCCACCCATTCATCCGAGAAATAATCGATAAAACAACACAATGTCGAGATAATCTAATTTCCCTTTTCGGAAAATATGGATGAGTGATAGGGAGGATTCTTCTTGGGGAATTAGGCATCTTATGGAAGGAAAAACTCAAAGATTTGTGGTCTTTGGGAAAATTTCAGGTTTTGATACAGTTCTATCAGAATTTCAATTGTGAGGGGAGAACAAGGTTCAACTCTGGGTACTTGCATCATATGATCGATGACATTGGGTGAAGTAAGGAAAAGGGTTTCTCCAGATGAAGATACAATGGTTCTCTGATCAGGGAGGTAGTGTGATTGGCACTTGAGGGTGAATTTAGGAAAATGATAGACTTGGGGAAAAATATACAGCGGGATATTTGAATGCCAAAGACTGATTTCATCGCTCTGATTGATGAAGGTGTCTCTGAGCCAGGACTGCAGCTCAGCAAAGTCAAATTCAGACTTGGTTTCTCAGATTAGATAGTCTTTGTTTGCTAATGGGATATGGTCGAGATTGACAGGAGGTGGGAGAAAAGGATTTTCCTCTGCATTTGATTTTTTACTTTTAGGCACCATTGATTTCCTCCAGTACTTGCACACTGAACACATGTTAGTAGGAGAAAAAATCTTGTTGGATGAGGTGTTGCAGAGGTGAAAGAAAATGAGTCTCTGATACGTGGGGAGTGTGAGTGGAATGGGAACTGGCCGAAATGGGGTTGAATTTGAGTGAACGGGTATCCGTTGGAAAAAGAAGAACATGTCAGATGAACAGCAGGTTTGTGGCTAGTCATAAATGGCCAATGGGTCGTTTAGAGAGTGAGAGGGTGAGGTGACGGAAATATGATGTATGAAAATGATTGTCGTGTAGAAAGGAGATTGGGAGATGAACAGACAAGATGGGACATGATGATGGGGTCATGACATGGAACTTGCAAAGGGTAGTTGAGGGATGCAACACCTCAGGATGGTAGTGGTGAGTTGGACAAGTGGTAGGCTTCAAATGTTTGAAGAATGGGAGTTAGGATGCAATGGGGTGATGCCACATTGGGATGGGGCCCGCCTGAACTTTACTTCATTTCAGACCCCCCCCTCACCGTTAAAGGTCGAAAGGTTAGGGGGGTTCGAGATCATTTGCTGACCATTGATCTAGGGGGGGGTCCAGAATCTCTTGTGGACCATCCAATTATGCATAGATGGGATGACCGTAGA
>JASDQU010242665.1:82696-93597 GCA_032191745.1 Picea mariana
TCTAGGGCCCCTTATTCATCAACAGTTGGCATCTTGATGTATGCAATGGTTTGAACAAGACTAGATATTGCACATGCAATGGGAGTTGTGAGAAGGTATATGAACAATCTAGGTAAAGAACATTAAGAGGAAGTAAAGTGGATTCTCAAGTATTTGAGAGGTACTGCTACTCATGCATTATGTTTTGTAGGTTCAAACATTGTTCTACATGGATATGTTGATTCATATATGGCAAGTGATCAAGATAGCAGGAGGAGCACCAGATGGTATGTTTTTAATATAGGTGGAACAACAGTAAGTTGGATTTTGAAACTATCAAAGGTTGTTTCACTTTCAACAATAGAAGCAGAGTATGTTGTTGCTACAGAATATAGTAAAGAAATGATTTGGTTACATAGGTTTATGGAGGAATTGGGAAAGAAGAAAGAGAACAACAGGTTGTATTGTGACAGTGAGAGTGCCATTCATATTGCAAGGAACTTAGCCTTCCATTCAAATACTAAGCATATACAACTCAGGTACCATTTCATATGATCTATCTTGGAAGATGGACATTTGAAGTCAGAAAAGATACACACTAGCCAGAATCCTGCAGACATGTTAATAAAGGGAGTAACTAGGGAGAAAC
Organism: Picea mariana; assembly: GCA_032191745.1. Taxonomy (NCBI): domain Eukaryota; kingdom Viridiplantae; phylum Streptophyta; class Pinopsida; order Pinales; family Pinaceae; genus Picea; species Picea mariana. Next base: position 83,325 of record JASDQU010242665.1, read on the forward strand.
TGAGTTCCTACTCAATTTTAGTTGGTCTTCAAAAATGAAGGTGAATATGAGAAATTTTCCAGGTAAAAGAAGGATCATAGTCCAGCATATACAATAATGATGGAGTTGTTGAGATTAGTATCCAAGTGAGAGATTGTTGGTTTGTGGAGCCTGATTATCTTCCTAATTTAGAGGCCTTTTTTTTAATCCATGTTTATAACCCATGAATAATTTACACCCTGGAAGAATGTACACTCCTCCATGTGAGGGATTGCAGGGGGGGTTTCGGGGGCGAAGCCCCCAAAGGAAAAATTTCCTTGTAAATGTATATTGTAATTTCATAGTAAATCTGGATCGTTCATTATAAGGTCGCAGATCTAACGGTAGAAGTTATGTTAGGTATTTTTTCCCTAGAAGGAAACCCTCTTTATGAGGAAAATCTATTGCGGCTATTTATCATTGCGAATATTGTATTCTGAGTGACAAGACTGTGAGAGAAAGAAGAGAAAGTTATAGCGGGTGTGTTGTAGGTTGTATCCCTTCATTTTTTGGATAATAATAAAGGAAGGACCTAGAATTTTCTTTGGTCGACATAGCCCACACTGAGTGAACCACGTATATCTATGTCTCTATTGTATTGTGTATCATTTGTGTTTTATTTATGCATTTTGTTTTTTTATTATTGCTCCGCGATCCTGTTTTTATAACAACATAAAGTTGCATAAGTTGCATAGTTGCATAAAGTTGCATAAATTTGCATAGTTGAATGTTGCATAAAATTGCATAAAGTTGCATAATTTTCATAGTTGCATGTTTCATAAAGTTGCATAAAGTTTCATAAGTTGCATAAAGTTGCAAAAGTTGCATAGTTGCATAAAGTTGCATAAGTTGCATAGTTTCATAAAGTTGCATAAGTTTCATAGTTGAATAAGTTGCATGTTGAATAAAGTTGCATAAGTTGCATAGTTTCATTAAAGTTTCATAAAGTTGAATGTTGCATAATGTTGCATAAAGTTGCATAAGTTGCATGTTGCATAAATTTGTATAAAGTTGCATAAGTTGCATAGTTTCATAAAGTTGCATAAGTTTCATAGTTGCAACATACACAAAAACAGGCCCAATGGATGTTGTGTATGCCAATTGACATACACAATAGGCCACAATGGTTGTTGTGTATACCAATTTGAAAATAGAGCAGGCCCGTTGGGAATGTTGTGTATGCCACTTGGCATATACAATTGGTCTATTGTGTATGCCACTTGGCATACAAAACATCCACTGTGGTTGTTGTGTATGCCAAGTGGCATACACAACAAGCCCAATGGGCATACACAATAGGATTTTGATTTTGATAAATTCATGCATTTTGATTTTGATAACTTCAAATGACTCAATTCTAAAAGGATTTATCCAATAGAGGTTCTCTTGGAAGATTGTTGTGAATGAGATTTGGAAGAACATAATTATTGTAATAGTGATGATGAGGAAGATGTATGTTATAGTAGTGATGAAGAATAAGAAAATGAAGATTTTCAAGAACATGCACCATTTCCTCTTGCTCTAGAAGAAAAAGATCATGATTTGGATGACAAATATGTTGCCTCAAGTTGTTATGAAGAAGTCTCCATAGTTGTTGTCAAATAACAACATAAATATATCTATGTACAGTGTAAAGAAATCATTGTCCCATAAAAAGATCATTTAATACAATTTCCATATGGAGAAACAAAGGATTTGGTAAGTACTAATAATCTTAGTAGTGTTGGTTCAAATTTTTCTTCCTCTCATGATTCTAACAACAATGAGGAATATAAAATTCCAAAGTCAAGAAGAGTTGAACTACAATTTGAATCAAAGATTTAGTAGGGATGAAGAAGACATTGTTGTTGTTTTTTAGTATAGTATTTTTAAAAATGTTTTTGAAGAGTCTCATGAAGATACAATCTTCCTTTCTTCTCTAGGGGACAAAAACCATCATTTTCATAATCAAGTTGAAATATTACATAAGAAAGACATGGATTTCCAAGTAGACCTAGAAGAAGAGAAAATACCTAATGATATTACAACTCAGTACACACAAAATCAACTTTGCAAAAATTTTGAAGAGGAGAATGCACATAAAGGTTTGGAAAATTTTCATTGTGTTGATAAATTAATTCAAGGAAATATTCAAAACCAACAGCGTTGTGAATCTCATCCCAAAACCAAGAGTGAACACTTTGTTGAAGATGCCCATGGTGCAAGGTTGAAATTAGAAAATTATTTACACACTAAAACTTGTAATAAACATACTTATTTTGAGCATATTTTGGTTCTAATAATTGAAGCTATGAGTCTTGGATTCCAATAGTACACTGAAAGAGATATCCTGGTTGAAAATAACAAGGAGATAAAGCTGTATGGAAAATGCAGTTGAGTAAAACATTAGGTGAGTTTTGAGGTACTAAAGTTCTTGTTCGGGAATTTAAGTTTCATACATAAAACATTGATAATGAGAAAAGTTTGGAGCTGGTTAAAAAGATAGCAAGTGTGAACATTGAAGGGAACACTTTGGCAATGAATGTAGAAAAATGAAATGTGGTTGAAAAAAATCAAACCCTCGTGATTCTTGTTACTTGATCATCTACAATGACATTGAAAAACTAGAACAAGAAAGAAGAAAATATTTGACTGCTAGAAAATTGGATGTGAATTTATATTCTTCATTTCAAATTGTCTTCATCATGGAAAAATGTTCAATTTGTAATAAATAAGACATTGCTCGAAATAAACTAAATCCTTTTCAAAAACAAGATAAAAGGTGCAATGAGGATGAAGCTCTATCCATTAATATGAGGTCCCCTACTCATTATGATGTATTGTACATTGTTGAAGAAAAAGAGAACCCATGGATTCATCTTGATAGAAAGAAACAAGTCAATGCGGTGATGATGATAAAGCTTTTGCATCCTGAGTATATTTTAGTCTCATATGGAATCCTCGATCACATTCTAATCACAAAGAGAAATGATTTTGTGGAGCACTGGATAGACCAAGTTTCTATAAGTGCAACCTTATGTCATTAGCAGGATGTGTGCTCATATCTTAGAATAAAATTGAACAATAAATCAAATTTCTATTGGAAACATCTCAACATTTCTCTACTTTGGTCAAAGATGAAGCATCGGGGTAAAATTCATGGGCTTTGTAAGATATTTTCTTGGCTTCACTAGTTGTTTGATTTCTTTAGTCAATTTTTTTTCTTGTCGATTGAAGCAGGAGATATAAGTTGTATATAAATAATTTCACCTTTGAGCATTTAGTTTTTGATGTTTTATCTCGAGAATATTTTCAATTAAAAGTTTCATCGAGCTATTCCAATTTATTGAAGATTCCACTAGGGAGAAAATCATCTTGTTGAAAGAAATTGTTCACATTTTGTTGATGATATCTTAGTCATGTGGAGAGCATCAACAATAATAGTTGAGATATTTAAGCTAGTGTTGGATCAATTCATGAATGTGTTAGGCAGTCATATTAACAAAGGAAAATTTCACATGTATGGGTATAAGAAAACCTCTCCCCAACAACTACAATCCATAACTAGAATCTTAGAGTTCCCTTGTCTTATAAATTGGATAGCATTCGAATACATGGGATTAACTTTGAGAAATCCAAAAGTAGTGGATTGGAAGCACATAGTCTAAAAAATCAAGAGAATAATGCAACAATGGGTCCTCAAGTGGGTAAATATAACCAAAAGAGTGGTTGTTATTAGATTAGTCTTATCATTCTTACCAAATTTTCAATGATCAACTATGCTAGCTCCAATTGGGATAACACACCAAGTTAGGAGAGATATCCAAAATTTCCTCTAGAAAGGAGGGGAAGACCAACACCAAGAAGTCCATCTAATCAATAGGATTATAGTGAGGGCTACTAAGGAGAACATAGGGTGGAATATTAAAGATCCCTTTCTTAAGAATTTAGTGTTAGGGGCAAAAATATTATGGAGATTGGTGTTTGGAAAATAAGAAGGGTGGAAGACATGCTACAATCCATTATAACCATGCTTAATGTTTAACCTTTATCCAGTATTGTAAATTTGACAGCATCGACAATCATTCTCCAATGAGAGGCCATATGGGCCACTCTGAGGCTAGCCAAGGAGATTTGGAGAATCAACCAGTCTTGTGAGGTATTGACAAAATCTAGGGGGAACATACAACCTCTGTGAGTCAAACCAAAAGTTAGGAAAAACTAGATGCTATATGATCTTGTGAGTCAAGCCAAGGTAAAGGTATAAGCCTTGTAAGTCCAAGACAAAAGTAAAGTTGACAGTCTAATGAAAAATTCAGGGGGAACGTACAACCTCTGTGAGCCTAGACATTCTAGTGCAAAAGTCAGTGGGAACGTACAACCTCTATGAGCATAGACAGAATAGTGCAAAAGTCAGGGGAAAAGTAAAACCTCTGTGAGCATAGTCATACTAGTGCAAAAGTCAGGGGGAACGTACAACCTCTGTGAGCCTAGTCAAACCTTGTGAGCCATGAACAAAAGTCAAGGTATCTAGCAAAAGTTAGGCCTAGTCAAACCTTGTGAGCCATGAACAAAAGTCAAGGTATCTAGCAAAAGTTAGGTTGAACATAAAATTACTATGAGATAGAATCAAACAATCTTCCTAATATTACAAATGATGTAAATGTATTGATCTAGTGCATTGGCACATGTAACACCATCCACAATGGAGAAATTTGAATTGCCTTGTAAAGAGTCGAGTTGTGCAAGTCAAAATTGCATGTCTAAGTCAAAGTCAAAGTTGTGAAGTTTTTAATGCATGTTGCATGTTACATGCGTGTCTAGTTGCATGTTGCATGCATGCATGCATGTCATGTGCATGCTGAGTAGTTCTCATGCATGTCCAGTCAAGTTCGAGTCAATTTTTGAGTTAGCATAACATGCAGTGCCATTTCAAGGATGATTTGTAATTGAAGTGTAAAGTTGAGTTTTAATTTTGAACTCATCTATTTATGAAGTGTAAATTCGAGTTATGATATCATGCATTCAATATTATAATTATAGCCCTCTTCCTTCACCTATCCATTCCTATATAAGAAGAGTTTGACCCTCATTCTAGACACACAAGTTCTGGAGTGAGAGGGTGAGCAGAAAGTGTGTTGCAGTGTGAGGTAGTAAGGGTATACAGGTTGTGAGTTGCAACATACACAGGCTGTAAATATTAGCCGATAAAAGTTGCAAGTTGTAGCTTACACAAGTTGTGAATATCAACTAATACATGCTGTGAGTTGTAGCTTACATAGGTTGTGAATATCAGCTGATACAAGCTGCGAGTTTTAGTATACAAAGGTTGTGAATATCAGTTGATACAAGTTGTGAATTACAGCTTACACAGGCTGTGAATATTAATCGATATAGGTTGCAAGTTGTATCATACACAGGATGTGAGTATGATCTTACACGGGCTGTGAATATTAGCTGATACAAGATGCAAGTAGCAAGATATATATGATTAGTTATATCAGTCTAGAAAAGACAAAAGTTTAGCACTCAGGAAGCGCACAAATTCTTCCACGGTGCTGGTATAAAAAAAAGGTATTTATCAACAAGTTTATGAGTTTGTTACAGGTTACATAGTCTGGTCTAAGTAATATTGGAAAGCTCATTAAGAGCATAATTTCATGGTGGAATATTTGTAAGTGATCATACATTATTAATGCAATAAAATAAGATTGTTTGTTGGGGTTTTTCTCCTTGTATAGGGTTTCCCTAGGGTATATGCGTTGTGATCTTGCATGTTGGTAAATTATTGTGTTTTTTTCTATTCTGGTTTGTGGAGTATATTAAACTAAAATCAAAGTGTTGAAGAATTTAAAGTAATAATCTACATATTATATCAAGCTCGAAAATTCAACAACTATAACCCCCAATCCCAAAACCCCTCAACCTTATCACCATTGATCCTTATAACATATAATTTATTAAGGACTATGATCCATGTGGATATCGATGGCCACCCACCTTTTCCAACTGGCTCAAAAGAATTTTCCAACAATTTTGGTAATTTACTATTTTTAGCAGTTTTTAACTTCCGGGGCCATTTTGAGGGCCTAAATGAAGGTTTTTCGGGATATAGCTTCTCAATTATATTCAAAGGCTTTGATTGATCCCCCAAAATGAATCTCCTCAATGATACCTTTCCAACGAGCTATCGTTCCCCCCAAACAGAGATTGTATGCCAAAGTTACGCCCTCGAGAAGTTGATACACCAAACTACCCAAAACGAGGTCCACAAAACTATTGGATTTTCATCTTTCGAGGTTAGGGTTTTGGATTTTATTTATGATAAAAATTACTTTGGAGCCTCATTTTAAAATGATATTCTCACGGATGCGAGTATCCATCACATCTCTTCTCAAAGATAAGCTGCCACCATTCTAGCGAGTCTTTCACTCTGTATTTTACAGTCTTTGTACATTTTCGCTCATTAATAGAAAATTATGTATTATTGTATCTATGTGTTTATGGTTTCATCTATGATACATTTATGTTATAATATTGTATATCTCTTTACATTTATTTATTATATCTCCGCTCTCATTTGTGCCGAAAATAATCTGGATGAGTGGTATCAGAGCAGGTTGCTCTTGATCATTTTTTTTTCACTGCATGTCCCCGACGAGGTATGAGTATAGAAAGTTGGGTCTCGATATTGTATCTCTTGAAGACAATCACTCTCGTACACCCAAGAAACCTTCCATGGCGGAAGAAAAGAAAAACATCAGGGAAAATGATTCTATCAATTTGTTGCTTGAGAAAGCTCTCACGCGACAGAGGGACGAAATGATGGAGAATTTTTCCCACATCCTTCAACGCCTACTAATAGAAACAACCACATATTGATCAAACAACCACTTTAGAATCACATCTCCATTCAATTTACAGGTTAATTTTGATATTCCCTTATTTGAATGTCAGATAGATGCAGATGCCCTAGACAAATGGTTAAATCTGCTAGAAGGTTATTTATCTGTTCACCATTTTTCCGACAGGGAAAAGATCTCCTCCGCACTCCTTAAATATCTCCCCCATGTCAAACATTGGTGGGAAAATTACTGGGAGAAAATTTCCATAGAAGAGTCTAGAATATATGGGGTTGATCCCACTTGGGATTTTTTTGTGGACATGGTGAAGGAAAAATATTACCCTGTTGGCAACTATGAGGACTAGTATATGAGATGGACCACACTGCGGCAAGAGAGGGGCCAAGAAGTTATGGAGTTCACCAATACCTTCCATACCTTGCACACCAAGCTGGGTATCAAAGACTCTGAATGAAATTTGGTTATGAAATACCATGGATCTCTACACAGATACATCCCAACTGAAATGGATTTTCTGGAAATCTCATCACTTGGTGTTGCTTATAGATATGTTGTTAAAATCGAAGAGAAATTTAAACAATAGAAAAAATGGGAGTTCAGGTATAGAAATCTGCAACAACCAAAGTATGATAAAGACGGACCTAAAAAACAGTCTCCCGAAAACTAGTCTAAGCCATAGGAAAATAAGGGTCAGAAGAAGACAAAGAAGGGCACCGGAAAATGGTGCTATTTCCACAAAATCCCCTGGCACAACACCGATGATTGTCACTCAAAACAATAATTGGTGGCCAACATCAAAGATAAGGAGCCGAACCCTGATTCTGAATATGATTCTAAAAATACTGGTAAAAGACAAATCATTGATGCAGACCCCACTACTATTTTCGCGACCGCAACAATTCAACCAAAAGAACCCACAGATCCTGAAGAGGGGGAGCACCTTTTTCATTCACATATGTGGGTGAAGGGGACCTTGTTGCATTTTATTATTGATAGCGGAAGCCAGAAGAACCTCATATCAGCAGAGGTCATCAAATAGTTGGGATTGTCGACAACACCACACCCGCAACCATACAACATTGGGTGGCTTCGTCAAGGATGAGATCTTCGTTTCAGCCAGCAGTTTCTATTTTCATACAACATCAAACCCTTCAAGAATGAGGTATTATGTGATTTTCCTCGCTAGATGTCTGTGATGTTCTCTTGGTCCAACCATATATGTGGAAGCACCATGTTATCTATTATTCTCGACCTCGTAGGTTCATTGTGACTCTGGGGGGTCATCTCTATAGGATACCAGAGGTAGTTCCAACTATTGTCCCACATAAACAATGATGTAATATAGTATCTTATACTACAAAATCCAGCTTCTTCACAATTTGTTCAAAAGGTGAATAGAAGGATACTGCAACCACTACAACCTTGAGCCAAGCACCTTCTATCCAACACAAGAAGGTTGAAAAGATTGCAACAAAGTGTAATGATTCCTTCTACACATAGGAATCACATGTAGACAAATTGGTTAAAAAGGTCCAACCCTTCTAGCCACAGGTTTGTGACAACCTTCAACAAGCTAAGCAACAAAATTTCTCCAACAAGGCAAGCAACTCATCAAGATTCAGATTCAACAAACGCTTTCCCCTCTCCCCCAGGAACTCAATGAAATAGATACCATTGTTTCCTAAGGAGGGAGGATTGATACAGGTGGATATTGGTGGCCACCCATCTTTTCCAACTGGCTCAAAACAATTTTCTGGCAATTTTGGTATTTTACTATTTTTAGTAGTTTATAACTTCTAGGGCCATTTTGAGGGCCTAAATGAAGGTTTTTCGGGATAGAGCTTCTCAATGATAGTCAAAGGCTTTGGTTTATGCCCCAAAATGAATATCCTCGACGACACCTTTCCAACAAGATATCGTGTGCCCCAAATGAAGATCGTATGCCAAAGTTACACCCCTGGGAAGTTGATACACCAAACTACCCAAAACGGGGTCCACAAAACTGTTAGCTTTTCATCTTCTGAGGTTAGGGTTTTGGATTTTATTTATGATAAAAAGGGATTTGGAGCCTCATTGTAAAATTATGTTCTCACGGATGCAGGTAGCCGTCACATCTCTTCTCAGAGATAAGCTTTCGCCACTCTAGTGAGTCTTTCACTTTGTATTTTACAGTCTTTGTACATTTTCGCTCATTATTAGAAAATTGTGTATTACTGTATATCTATGTTTATGGTTGCATCTCTGATACATTTCTGTTATAATATTGGATATACGAGATATCTCTGTACATTTATTTATTATATCTTTGCTCTCATTTCGTGCCGAAAAATAATCCACATCAGACTACCAATGAAAATGAAATATAAAGTCAGGGAAGCAAAACCTGCAAAACCTCCATTTATTTTTCATCTATATCTATGTTGGTCCTTCAAGCTATTTTTCTATATCGCACACCTTTAACGATAGTTATGAAACCATTTATTGGAGAACCAATTTCAATGATTCCTTTTGCATAAAGTGGCCACCCGTTAGCTAGTCTAGAGTGCGCTTAGATTGAAAACAAAGTGACCACTTACGAGCTTTTTCTAGAATACACTTAAATTGTAAAACAAATAGAACTTGGAGAGCAATTGCAAACAAACAGATCTGTGCCAAAATAGTTCACGTAATTTACAGTTTCAATCCACAGTTATAGTTATGATTGGGTATTGTACAATAACTAAAGGGTGTGTCAATAACTGATGTGAGGATTGTTTATGAGAATGATGGGTGCGTCACACCTAAAATTGATACTCTACAGAGTCTCTTCATCCTTCACCATGTAGATCTCTCTACACCCCCATCCTTTGTTTCTCAGGCGCAGAATTAGAAATTTGGGTAAGAAAACCAACATCGAGTGGTTTCTTAGCCTTTATTTCAAACTTCATCACTGAGTTGGCTAGAAATTCCATGTTGAGGGCATCCAAATCCCCCTCCTGCACAAATTAACCATGCCGAGGGCATCAAAATCCCCCTCCCACACAAATTGACCAAAAGTGAAGTTTCAAAATTTTCAAAATTTAGTTGATATGAAGAGAATCAAGTTTACAAAGCTATTGTACAATACATTAATAGGAAGAGCTTGGAGAGCCATTATCGATTTTGGCAGCATGATGTTAGGTTTGGCTACATAGGGCTTCTCCTCTGTCGTTGTCCAAATATGTTAGTTTCTCCGCGAGTCTTGGAATGGGTGGTCGGGTTTTGCTGCTCTGCGCCTAGTATTGGAATGGGAAGCACAACCCTTTTCTGCTCTAAGATGGGCGATATTGGTCCTAATTTGTTGCTCTAGTTGTCATGAATGGGCGCACGGGTGGGCTAGTTTTAGTTTTTGTGTTATGTTTTTTTTTTTTCTTTTTTTCTTTTTTTTTAATATA
>JASDQU010242666.1:0-27251 GCA_032191745.1 Picea mariana
TTCTTGATTTTGTCACCTTACTTTATCATTTCTTGATTTTGTCACTTCTCTTTATTATTTAAATAATCCACCTTGACTTTGTCACTTTACTTTATCATTTAAATAATGATTTCTTCTTTTAGGTCACCTTGACTTCTTTGACCTTGGGGGCTTCAAGCCTTCATGTGGGGGTCCTTCATATTCATAAGGACATAACTCTCAAACCATGAGGAGTTATGTTACATTCCACATACCACTGGAAATGACATGACAAGCACTATCCATCTAGGATAGTTTCACCAACAATTTTATTTATCTTCATCTCATTATTCCACATACAAGCATGGGTCCTCCAACCATTCTTCTAAGATAACTCAATCTGTAAAGCGTCTTCTCGTGAGGGCTTTCACCATAAGGGGACCACTTTGGAGTTCATCCATTTGTGCACCTTATCAATCATGATAAGACAATAATGAGTCATCTATACATTTTTCCAACAATGCATCATATACCAATGAAACCACAACGATCCATCTTCATCATGTATCAATGAAAACTCATTGATCCATCTTCATTATATCAATGGAAACTCATTGATCCATCTTGATCTATGCATTCTCATCAAGGAAAAATCATATTATATTACATCAATCATCAATCAATCAATCCTTTGACATCAATCAATCACTTGACATCAATCAATCAAACCATTGGAATTAATGACAACATGATCCAACACGTTCCACATACCACTAGAAATGGAATGACATGTACTATCCATATAGAATAATATTGCCTTAAAATATATCAAAAATCATATCATTATCCATCAAACAAACTTGGGTCCATTACCCAAACCCGGGTTCTCCAACTTCTCATGGCCATAACTCTCTAATCGTGAGGAGTTATGTGATGTTTCAAATATCAACGGAAATGGATTTTTTATGAATAAGTTAAGACGTTTTTACCCGAATCACATGTTTTAGACTAGTTTCAGGACTAGCCACAAACCCTATTTTCCACGGCGTGTAACTCCAAAAATACAATGACCCACAAGTTGAAATTTGTATCACAACTAATTGGATATGTTTCCTCAATGGAATCCCAATTTCACAGTTTGAATCATTCTATCAAAAAAAATATTACGAAAATGGTGAGATGACCTGTAAATAACATACCTTAAAAAGCATCATCAAAAAAAAAATTCCTCCCTTGAATTTCGGCTTTTTTTGCTTCACCTTCCCTCTGAAATTTGGCTTAGATATCCTTTGGTTACCTCAGTCACCTATAGATATTCAATATTCTCATGTGTGATTAAAATGAGAGAGCCTTGCCTCTTATTTATACTTTCATGTAGCTTCCTCAAAGGGTTACCTTTTAACCATCTTAACCCACTTTCCTTACTTTAGGGTTAACCCAATTCTAATTTCTCTATTAACTTTATTATTTAAATAATTTATTTTGTATTCACTTTGATTTATAGTACACTCATCACTTCACTTTATTATTTACCTTCTAAAATATCTTAAACCACTTTGACTATTTTGACCTTTTGGGGCTTCTAGATGACTCATGAGGGTTCTCTAGCTTCACATGGCCATAACTCTCTAACCATGAGGAGTTATGTGATGTTCCACTTACCACTAGAAATGGAATGACATGTACTATCCATATAGAATAATATTGCCTTAAAACATATAAAAAATCTTACCATTATCCATCAAACAAACTTGGGTCCATTACCCAAACCTGGGTTCTCCAACTTCTCATGGCCATAACTCTCTAACCGTGAGGAGTTATGTGATGTTTCACATACCACCAGAAATGGAATGACCTATAATATCCATCTAGAATAATATTACCTTCAAATATATTAAAACTCATACCATTATACATGAAATAACCTTGGGTCCATTACCCAAACCTTTGTGCTACCAGAATTTGCTACTGGACTTTCTCCAAGGGTTGGCATCAATCACTAAGGGTTGACATCAATATACAAAATAAATTTCCAATGGTTGACATCAATGACAACCAACAATCCATACCAACTTGTTGATGGGTCTTAAATCCCTTTAACTCAACAACAGGAAACAGACCTGCCACCGAGGCCCAATTAGACTCTGCAACATTTAGTAATGGAATGGTTCTCCAAATCTTGTGATCTGACCAATTAATCGATGGGATTTAAGTTTTCTTGTGAAGGTTTCTCCTTCATTTCATACGTTCTGCTTTTTTTATTTTCTTTTAGGTGGGACCGATATAAGATGGAAGTCGGTATAAACCAACTAGGTAACAAAACGGGAAAAAGGTTTAAATGTTGGAGAAGAGGCTGAGCTTGGGATAACCCGTTACTCTAGCATACATGCAATGATCATCTACCACAAGCCTAGTATTAATATGTTAACCGTGTGAGTAATTCAATTACTAACCGAGATACAAATTATGAAAAGAAAACATGCATGTTATAAATAATGGCAAGTAAAATAATTCACTCAACTCTAATCATCCATCACATAATAACACAACGATTCATTTTCATCATTAAAGAAAAAATTGTAAAAAATTGCATCAGATAACTTGTCAATATATTTAATATCTCTTACTCGTTATTGCATCCATTCATGAGACAAGATAGGAAATAGTTATTCTCTACATCCAATCATACACGCATTTGATGAAAACTTAAACATGTGTCTGGTCCAGAAGGACTTCTCAATTAAAGTCAGCTCCAACATAATTCTTAACAAAATAAAAAATGAGAGTTTCTTGCAACAACCATCGACCCTTTACTAATTGGTCGATAGCCTTATTTATAACATAAAATTAACTAAAAATAACAACTAAAGTGCAGATAAGTAAAACAAAATTCACCATGTGGTGTTCTCTCCTATTTGTTGGTCTAAGAGTCATCTCAAGATATCACTTAAGAGGGTGACTCTTCTCATACTCCACCCATTTGATGAATAGCTCCTTGCAGGTGTCGGTGTATTGGAATCTATGTTGTTCCATCGAGGCCACGTAAATCTCTCTTATCCCTACTGCATGTGCCCGATACTTGACTAGACCGGCACTTAACTGTTGCAGCATAGCCCGAGTTTTGATTGGGTGCTCCATAAACCATCACACCTGACCTGGCACTGTGTTTGTCACCTTTGCTAGTTCTTCAGCCCATGATGAATCTTGCTTGGTGCGCTATTTGACTATGTCGCATAATTCGATGAAGTCATTAGGCATGAAAAACTCATAGATCCTGATATCCTTCATTTCCTTGTTGATTTTGATCTAGTTCCTCTCGCACTTTGCCCATTTTCTTGAATTTTCTGATGAGGCTCCCGAGCTAATATTGTCCAATAATCGGAGGCATCTTTCCTGCACTCAAAAAATGAAATCCTTTAGAGACTGCACATAGAGTAACATTGGGTAAAATACATGTATAAAGTGTAAGAATGAGAAATCCAATCGGTACATACCTGTAAATCTCGCTAACTCTGGTTATTCGATACTTATGGGATCTCTGTAGCTTTTGAATCACTTTTCTTCGGTTAGCACCATCATTTTTCTCTTAGTTAGTGTGGGTATGTGTGCCACAGCATGAAATATCAGATATAGAATAACATGAGATTCAAAGTCATGCCACTCGCTGGTTGGCCCTTGGATTCAAGAAAGGATGTCAGAGCCAAACATGTGTTAAGAGTACGAGTATGTTCCAAAAGAGTCAGGTCCTGTCATAAGGGAAGTTGTTAGGTGCCTCAAGTCAGGGAAATTTGTTTAAACAGAAGTCATGTCGGCAAGTGCATCAACCATCATCAACTCATCATGCAGTCTGGAAGAATAAAAAATTATGGTGCTTGTGTCATGCACGCCCTACAACTCCTATCGGTTGTATCTCACATGCCCCAAAACGTATTCTTCGCATGGATGTGCCACAAAATTTTTTTAGTTCGCTTCAAAACATCTAGTTTCCATGAATTCATTGTTCCATGGCATGTTTCCACCCACTACCCTCTCTGTTATAAATTATGGATGTTCTTCATGTATTCTACTCACCAGTCGAGCCTATGTATTGTTGGTAGTTCGTCTCGTGAGATCGGATTGATCAATTTTTCCACTTCATGCCCTTGCCAAGTTCCCCACGCATAAGATAGACATGTGTCGCATCATGGGAACCCCTCAAAACATAAGAAGGGGCACATGAAGCAATAGAAGTGCCAAGCTTGAGCCCCAAAGCACCTGGGATTCGTTCTTACTTGCAGTGGGCATTCTCAAGGTTTCAAAGGGAGGTTCCTACATGCGCATGGAAATGATGATATCACACTATGCGAAAGTCAAAGTGGAAGAAGTTGTGCTAGAAGGAAGGACGTTGGAAGACATGCCTCCTCAACAACAGATACCCTGGAGAAAGGGAAGGCCAAGGAAGAATAAGGAAGCTGGGGAAACCCAAATCCCAAGTGATCCGTGTGCAATATCAGTTGTCGAGGAATTACTTATGCGTGTTATTGAAATAGAACCTATTGAAATCAAAAGTCGGGGAAGCGAGAGCAGAACGAGGAGGACATATGCCAAGTACGCTAATTTTTATGAGTCGGCTTAGCAACTAAAACATGCACAAATCACCATCGTCGAACTCTACCAGGAAAATAGAGAATTAAGATGACAGTTGGCAGCAAAGACCCTTGAGGTGTCAGTATCACAAGTTCGTGAAGGGAACGTGACATGCCTCAAGAGATAGCTCTAGGAAGCGTAATATACAATCGTGTAGTTGCACGAAGCACAAAGGGCATCAGAAGAACATAATATGAAACATCTCATAAAACGTGAAAACGTTGGGGAGAAAGTCCGTGTGGATCTTGCCAGCGTGCAGAAGAGACATGATTAACTAACTCTATTTTGTAGTCTCAGACGTGGCACAAATCTTGACAGTTTTGAAGATTTATTATGTTTTTTAACGTAAACCTGGTTGGTTGGCCAAATAGTGTAGACAGTGTCTATTGTATGTAGTTTGAGCTTGATTGAAGCCTAATGTAAAAGTCCTGAAACTTTGATGAAAGGATTATGGTTGTAGCGGATAGATGTATCGTTTCTCTTCTTTGTGTATGTATTTCTTGTGTTCTTCATCCATATATTTTTATGTCTGATTCAGAACGTATTTTCGATCCTGGGATTCACTGCGTAGTGCCCTTTAGACAAACCGTATTTCCTCCAAGTTAACTCTGAATTCATCCTCAGTGGTGCTCCGATTTGCCTTATGTATTTTCCTCCCCAAATCTTTGCAATTTAATTCATCGTGGGTTGACGGCAAAGGTGCGGAGGGTGATGTTTTCTATCGGTCCTTTTGAAAACCTCTGATGTTGATCAATTTCTTCTTATGATGCTGATGTGGAAAGACTAGCTTGAGACACGTGGCAATGAAAATCGGTGACTTAACTCGTGAGTGTTATTAAGAGTCGGGATTTTACTCCAGTCGTGCGTTCTTAAACTAAGCCTGGGATCGTTGATGTCGAAAAGGTATCAGGTATCGGGGATAAACCTATCACGTATTTTCCTTTGGGTTAGAATCTTCAAAACTCCCTATTCCGAATGTTTCAGGACTCGGCAAATGAAGAAAAAATTTTAGTGTGCTCCAAACGTTTGTCGCGGTTTGGTCTTCTTCGTTTTGCTAAGTGCGTCGGGTATTAGCCATCAACGATATCATTTATTTCTCCGTTAACGTTTACTCTTTTTGCCTTTTACCGATGCAGAAGAGGATTGGTTTTCGACGATATCATTGTGTAATGCTTGTCGCAAAGAAAACTTCCTTTTTCCGATGCCAGTGAAGATCGACGCTCGGTGACTGCAGTTTGTTTGAGTGATTTTCATTCATCTTTTAATTCCTTTAGATGTCCAATTTGAGCGCATCGGGTGAAATGGCTTGGTTGTTGATTCTTTATTTAAATGTTAGGCTTTTTAAGTCGTTAGTTTTCATAGATTCAAGCAAACTTTGAAAGACTTAATGAGAGTCAAGATGATAAGAAAAGGCAACATTTTCACAATGAAGTCGAATTAGATAGTGCAAAAGATCAAGTGGTACCCAAAAAAGTAAAATTTGACATAGGATTTTTAGGGTGTGTTGAGTGCTCAACAAATGGAAACTTACTAGGAGAAAACAAAATCTTTGTTCCTCCTTCGTGCTCGGCTGATGCAAAATCTGGTGGAGAACTTAACTGGTTTTCATCATAGATTATTTTACCTTCGCATTTGGAATTTTCCAGGTTGATGCATCCAAATATTCCTGTGGGGTTATTCAACCTTTATTCCTCCTTCTTTTCCTGTAACCCTGACTCATGTCCTCTTTTGACAAGATTCTAGTAGAGAATTCACTAGCACTAGGCCCTTTAGTTACCTTCATTCATTTTATACGGTGTTTCTATGTTGCCAGCGAGTGTCCATAGCCCCGGTGGAGTCACCCTGACGTCACAGACCTTGCTCCACTTCCAGCGAGTGTCCATAGCCCCGACGGAGTTATCTGCATACCCTCTCCTACTATGTGCTCATTTGATATGGTTGATTTTTATTTAGGTAGAATTCCCTGAGCGAGTGGGAGAGGAGGATGTATGTTATTTGAAAAAACATGAGGTGATTAAGGTGAAGCTTACTAGCTCTATCTCCGAGGTGCATGTAGTCCTTTCCATATTTCCTTCTTTCCCTTAAAGTCTTACCAAACTGTAACACCCTGTTTCCCCCAGTTTGTAAAAATAACTGGACTGGCCAAGAACCGTGGAAAACTTAGAAATGTGAA
This sequence comes from Picea mariana, assembly GCA_032191745.1. Classification (NCBI taxonomy): domain Eukaryota; kingdom Viridiplantae; phylum Streptophyta; class Pinopsida; order Pinales; family Pinaceae; genus Picea; species Picea mariana. The sequence continues at coordinate 6,758 of JASDQU010242666.1, forward strand.
TATGTGATGTGAATGGACCTTGTGGAAAAGGTCGATGAATGTGAATAATATCATGAATTTATATTCCAGGACTGCTGAGAGGGGATATGCTGAAAAAGAGACCACGATGGCTGCAAAAAGGCGGTGGAAGGCACCTAGAAAGGTGGCGTTAACTTCCACCAAAAATCAATACCATATTTGGAATTCATTGGCTCGGAGAACCAAAAGCGGCTTGTTGGCAATGAATTAAATGTCTCGCAGGCTGGTAGGTAGATGGCTCCTCAAAAATTAATGAGGGATGGGAGGTGAACCGCCCATCCGTAGAGCCATCAGGCCTGACCAACACGAGGGAAATCGCGCCACACACAACCTCGCAAGAGAATAAGGCGTGGGGGAGAAGCGATTGGGGGGCAGAGGCGAGGGGAGAAAGAGAACTCTGGCGATATGCAGAGTGAGTGATAGCAGAGAGGAAGGAGAGTAACCTTCGCTCCTGGTCATTGGAAAACAAAGACGTAGTCTCACAGCATCGTGGTATCAGCTCGAAGGTGGCTAGTGGTAAATCCGTTGGGAGTCATTGAGCCTACAGTTGGGTGGAAACGAGCACCCCTCTCCGTAGTTGTATAACCCCTGGTGTTACTTTCTGATAAGTGTTTTTCCTTTGGCATCTTGAAATATATGTATTCTGACGATTATGCTCATAAGCTGTGAAATTGTGAATAATTTCAGTATGATGTTTTGATTAGTACTGGTAGTTGTATGTTTATAATGGAAAGACTACGTATGGTTTATGTTCTCATAAATCGTTATTTATATGCATACTGATCTAATTCAGACTTCATGCCTGGTTCTCGAAAGAGAGATACCCTTATCTGCCTCAGATAGTACCCTGGGTAAACCTCCCCATAGAGATACCCTTCTTGAAAAGCCCATCAAGAACCTGGAAGGAGGATGTGAAGGCGCAACGCCTTAAGAAATCCCTGATAAGTATTGAATCGACGGACGAGATCCCATCGGGAGAACTGTGGTCACTCACGATCGTCAGATAAGAAGAAGAATCTGGAAAGTTAAGTACCTTAACCTTAATAGGTGTTGATCGACGGACGAGATCCCGTCGGGAAATCTGTGGTCACTCATGACTGTTAGATTCGGTAGGAGAAAGTAGGATGTTAAGTGCCTTACCCCTGTGACTTTCCGTGTCTTCGTGTGTAGCGAAGAGATCGGGATCATAGATCCCCAAGGTCCATGAGAACATCTAGACCATTGATTTTTCCATGTCCAGGAAGTCGTGGGAGAATGCACAAGTTAGGAACTTGTCTGAGCCGTCAAATCTCGGCTAGAAAACCCGACAGCCGTTGGATCTGTCAGGAGATACCCGAGGGTTAAACCCCCAATGAATAGGGGTGAAAGCCCCAAAATAGATCTGGACTGTCCGATTTAAGGAGGCCACGTGTCGTGAGATTTCCCCATTTTGGGAAATCAAGAATCGCGAACTCGGGAGTTCTAGTGATGAGAGATCGATACTTTCCATGGTGGAAACCCTGAGACAGATCTGGACTATCCTCTTTAAGGATGCCACGTGTCGTGAGATTTCTCATTTCGGGAAATCGAGAATCACAAACTCGGGAGTTCTGGTGATGAGAGATCGAGACTTTCCATGGTGGAAACCCCGAGACAGATCTGGACCGACCGATTTAAGGAGGCCACGTGTCGTGAGATTTCCCATTTCGGGAAATCAGGAATCGCGAACTCGGGAGTTCTGGTGATGAGAGATCAGGACTTTCCATGGTGGAAACCCCGAGATAGATCTGGACCGTCCGATTTAAGGAGGCCACGTGTCATGAGATTTCCCATTTCGGGAAATCAGGAATCGCGAACTCGGGAGTTCTGGTGATGAGAGATATGGACTTTCCATGGCAGAAACCCCAAGATAGATCTGGATGGTCCAATTTAAGGAGGCTATGTGTCGAGAGATTAACCACATTGGGAAACAGGGGATCGAGGATTCGGGAGTCCCGTGGTCGAGAGTTCAGACTCTCGTGATGATAAGTCCCGAAGAACGGACGAGATTCTTTCGGAAAATCTTAGGGTCTATAACGACCGTCAGATGTGAGGAAGAGATGTTGACTCTAAGCTGGGGCACGAATGCGCCTTAGGGTAAGTGGCGAGCAGATCTGGACAACCAGAGTCCACCCGCCCAGATCTACGGCTGAGGCTTCATTCCGGAGCCCCCTTTCTATTCTGCCTTTAGCGGTGAGCGGGGGGGGGGGTCCGGAATCGAACGCACAACTCTTGAACGGTCAGGATTTATTCACCTTGATCAACGGTGCTCAGGCGAATTTCGAACCCCCCTTGCCATTCTGCCTTTAATGGGGGGGGGGTCCGGAATGGTGTGGCGTGTGAAGTGGGACCCATCTCCTGTCATGTCGCCCACCGTGTCGTGCTTCCCTCTTGCCACATATACTCCACTCAACCATGTGACATGGCCCGTTCCTATTGGCCATTCGCTAACCCTGTTGGGATTTGTCCCTATTGGCCAGTCGCTAGCCCTGTCGGGGTTCGACGGTTGCAGAGTCAAACGATTCGACATTTCTGTAGCGCCGATTCACGAATTACTGAGAGGTGCCATGGTTATTTGACCTGTGATCATGACCCATGATCACATGGGAGTAGATAGAGAAAGAGATAGCTTACGCTAGGCCTCCGTAGATATTTCAGGGGCTCTAATTCTGCAGAAAGCAACGAAAAATTTGATTATGGTAGCGGGTGCGTTACACAAACTAGTAAGCAAACACTTACACATTTCTCCAAAGTTGTTTCTCTGTGCAGGTTAGATGGAAAATCCCTTGCAACAACCGCAGGTTGCCCATTGTTTCTTGTGTTTGTATGTGAGAGATGAGTTAGGAAGAGAGTTCAATATGTCGCACGATTTGAGGTCAACCATTGTCTTTCTAAACACAATCTTCAAAAGTGCAGAAGTCCAAACAGCAAAAGAAAACAAAAATACATTTCGAAATCGGCCTAGCTAACAACAAAATCATGAAAATACGCACACAAAACATAATATATATATAATAATAATAATAATAATGGAAATATTGTTTTAGGGCTTGGCCATTCACTGGGAGAGCTTCAGGTTCCCCCATTAGATTCTTTAACTGATAAGTGCCTGCCCCAATCTTCTCAGCCACCTAGAAAGGTCCGAGCCATAGATTCTGAAACTTAGAATGTTTTCCTTTAGGCTCATTTTCTCTATCCCACATCCGGACTAGGTCTCCTACTTAAAAAGTCTTCTCTTTAGCCTTATGCTTGTCAACCCATCTTTTAACTATATGTTGGTGGGATATGAATTTTGATTTATCTTTCTCCCATTCTTCTTTTAACATGAGTAGGGTGTCAATTCTTTGTTGTAAGGTTGATGATGGATGCCCCCTGGACTCTTGAGCAAGTTGAAGATATGGGAGATATAACCCATTCGGGAGAATGACTTTCTATCTGTATACTAGAAAGTATGGGGAATTCCCTATATCTTCCTTGGGTGTAACTCTATCTGCCCATAAAGCATTATGGAGTAGATTATGCCAATTCCTCTGGTTGTCTGCAACCTTTTTCTTCAATATCCTCACTAAGTTCTTATTAGTTGATTCTGCCACTCTGTTTCCCTATGGATAATAATTTGCAGATTATCTAATTATGATTTCTTTGTCTAGGGAAAACTTTGTTAACAAAGTGGAATAAAAATAAGATGCGTTATCAAAAAAAGGAACATAAGGGACACCGAACCTTGTGATTAGTTGTTGTTATATGAATTGGATTACCACCTTCTCATTTACATGAGTCACAGGGATGGCTTCTGCCCATTTCGTGAATTAATCGGTGGCAGTAAGTATGTACTTGTGTTGTTTTGAAGATCTTGGTGTAATCTCTCCTATGATATTTAACCCCCATTTCTCAAACGATGTAGAAACAGTCACCGATTGGAGTGGGACCACTGCTCTCTTCTCTCTCCCAGCACTTATTTGACAAGTTTTGTAGTTTCTAGCGTATGTGTGAGCGTCTTTGAACAAATTGGGCCAATAATAACCAACTCTCAGTATCTTATGAGCAGTAGTGTCTCTTGCAAAATGTCCACCTGCAGGGCCATCATGGAGCTCCTTCATAACCTTATCTACATCTTCACCTTCAATTCATCTCAAAATTACCCCATCATAATTAACTCGGAAGAGTACCGAATTTATGAGGCGATATTGTACAGATTTTAACCCAAGAGCTCTCCTTTCCTTAGGGTTGAGGTTAGCTGGACAAGTCCCATGGTGTAGGAGATACGTCAGTTTCTCATACCAAGACTCTTGTCCCAGGGAAATGTATGAAGCTTCACTACACCATAATGCCATTTCATTCTCCCATCTGGAGTCTTCATTTACTTGGTCTTGAGCTTCAGTTGCCAGTTTGCATAACCCTTGTCCTTTAACTAGTTTAGCAGGTTTTATATCTAGATCAAATTCTTTAACTACTACCATCCAACTTCCTCTTCTTTCCCCCATATCCTGTTGAGTAAATAGTGATAAGACTGCAGGGCGAGGCATGATTAATTTGGTGTGGTTCTTGAGGATGTAATATCTGAAATGTTTTACTACCTTATAAACTGCATAAGCTTGTTTATCTATAGCAGGATAGTTAAGTTCATCACCTTAGAGGTTAGTGCTCATGAAAAATAAGGGGATTTTTTTTTTCATCACCCATCTAAGTTAATACTGCGGCTAACGATTGGTCGGAAGCGAAAGTGTAGAGGAATAAATCTTTGTTGAAATCGGGACTTCGCAACACTGGGGCTTGAGAGATAGCGGTTTTGATCTTGCTGAAAACCATCTTTCATTCATCATCCCACTTAAACTCAACATCATTATGAATCATCTTTTGTAAGGGTTTGATAGTTTCTGCGAAATCTGGGGTGAACTTCCTCACAAAATTGATTTTCCCGAAGAACGACTGCATAGTCTTCTTGTTGTGAGGTAAGGGAAGATGAGTTATAGCCTTTATCCTTTCTAGATATATGTGAATTCCTGCTTGAGATATAATGTGGCCTAACAACTTACCTTCCTTGACACCGAAATTATTTTTCTTAGGGTTTAAGGATAGTCTGTATTTCCTACACCTTTCGAAAATCTGGGTTAAGTGTTGGATGTGATATTGTCTGTTGTTTGAATACACAGTTACGTTGTCCAAATACAATACTACGCATTTGTTGATTAGTCCTCGAAATACTACATCCATGGCCCTCTGGAAGGTCGCTCCTGCATTGATTAACCCAAAAGGCATGTGTTTATAAGAAAAAGTTCACCACTTGGTTCAGAAGGTAGTTTTTAAGTGGTCTTCTTCTGAGACTAGAACATGGTTTTACCCTGAGAAACCGTCTAGTAAAGAGAAAATTTCAGAGCCAAACACGGTCTGCAGGAGTTTCTCCATTGGTGGGACTGGGTAGTTGTCTTTTTCTGAAGCTCTGTTGAGATTTCTAAAATCTACGAATAAGTGAATCTCCCTAGACTTTTTCCTTATAGGAACTAAATTAGATACCCATGCAAAGTGTCTAACCTAGAAGATAATTTTGGCATCTAATAATTTCTTTAACTCCTGACACATGAGGGGCTCTAGGGATGGGTGATACTTTCAAAGCTTCTATTGGAAGGGTTTCACTTTAGTCTCTAACGAGATGGTGTGTTGAATGATACGGGTAACATAAGTTTTTAGATCTCGGTAGGACCATGTGAAGACATCTTGATATTGTACGAAAAGTTTTAGATAGGCCTTCCTTTCCTCTTTAGATATGGTCTTACCGAGATTTACATTCTTTGGATTTTCTGGGGTTCCAAGATTTATAGTTTCATGCATGGGACATGAACTACCGGTCTTCGCTTTTTTTGACCCCTTAAATATTTATTTTAGGTCAAAAAGGTTTTCTAAGTTGGCTATCCCCTTTGGTATCATGTGAGACTTTGATTTGTCGATCGATTGATTCACATGAGGGTTAGTTTTTGTCGATTGATATTGGAATACTTCATCGTCAATGGCCAAATCTTTAAAATTGTGTTGATTGGTCAGAAAATTTATAATATGTTCGTCTCCCTCAAAAACCTTCCAATTAGAAATATTATTGGGAACTGAGGGTTTATATAACAATTCTATAGTGAACCGAGAAGCTTCATAATCTTCTAGAGGTGATAGCCTTGAGGCAGCAGTGGCCAGAGAATCAACAAGAATGTTCTTCACTCTGGGAATCTTTGTAATGTTGAAAGCCTCAAAATGCTCTATTAGCCTATGCACTTCCTGTTGGTAATTCTTCAGGTTTGGAGAATTGAAATGTATAGTATTCCCTATCTGTCTGAAAATGATTTCATAATCTCTGAAAACCTTCAATTCTTGGACGTTTAGATCTATGGCTTTATTTATTCCTTGTACTAGAGCTTCATACTCAACAGTGTTATTTGTGCATTTGAATTCTAGTCTACAAGATAGGAGATGTTGTTTTCCCTTGGTATTAATGAGGATACACCCTACCCTTGACCCTTCTTGTGATTTAGATCCATCAAAACATAGGGTCGAAACTTGTGGGAAACATGTATCAGCTTCCCCTTCCCTATTACTTTCCTCTTTTCCTCCTACTAGTTCTAACGCAGGTTCTTGGCAGAAGAGGGCTTCTTTCACCGTTGTCGGCAACTCCCCTTGAAAAATCATTTCGGAGTTCTGAGTGAGAGGGACATCAGATGAGAGAGGGGGAAATTACCCAAAGTAGGAATCACAGGAATAATTTCCTAGCACAGGGAAATCTGTTGATGAGGGTTCATTTAGGGTTTCTAGGTCAGTGACAGTATGTTTTAGATACCTTTCCCTATCAATTATAATCATATTTTTGTATCCCTTCAACGGTAGCCAAAGGTGTGCCCAATATGTACTAAAGTATTTATTTAACTTCTTAGACCAATCTCGGCTTAATAATAACCCATAAGCTTCTGGGATGTCTACTATAATGATGCCAATCACTTGCAAAAACTTAGGATGTGTCGCTATTATGATCATTATATCTTTGAGTTCTCCCATGACCTTCACTTGGGTTTTGTCTAGTTGTATTACATGTTTGTCACTTTTGAGAGGGACAGCATTTAGTTCTTTGCAAATAGACAATGGAATAACATTAGAGGATGCTCCTGAGTTGAGCAAACAATTGTGGAGGTTTCTGTTGAAAACTTCAAATGTTAAAAGGAATGTTGGGACAAAAGGTTTTCCCTTCTTATCTTCAGAACATGCATTCACAGTTGGTTTATTTACTAGATCTGTGGGAGTTAAATTTATTTCCTGATCATTGTTTGTCATAGGGGTTTCTACTGATTTCAAAGCTTGTAGCAGGAAGTCTTTTTGCTAAGGGATTCTACATATGTCCATGATTGAAATATTAACCTTGAACTTCTTCATATCTTCTACTATGTTGTAATCGAGCTTGGGCGGTTCTTGTGTATATATGTTTATAGGGTTCTTACGAGGAACAAAAGATGCTTTCGAGTGATCGGGAGTTGATCTTTCTCCCAAAGTTTGGGTAGTAGTAAGGTAGTTTGAGACAGGTTGACCCCTACTTTGTGTTTGCACAACCAATACTTCAGCGAGTGGTTCTTGAACCTCAAACAGGTCATCGGAAGGCATGGCTAGGTCAAGATCCCATATAAACATGGTTGTTTCTTCCAGTGGATCAATTTATTCGTGATCAACAATATTCATACTGGAGCCGCTTGGTTGTTCACTCAAGGAAACTTTGTCTAGAAACCAGTTGGCCATCAAATTCACGGCATGCACCCATTGAGGGTAGTATCTTTCAGAATGGTTCTCTTGATGATAAGTGCATAAAGAGTCTGATGCTACATTTTCCATATCGATATTTAGGTTGGCTAGGAGAGGTTCAATTTCTTTGAACGGTGGATTTATTTTAAATAAAGGCTTATAGGGCCTTTGTCCTTGGTTTCCCTCCCCCGCACTTATTTTCATGTCTATGATTTCATTTGATAACTTCTTAACCATGGGTTGTAGTTCTTCTATGTCTCCATTACCCTTTTCAGGACCTTGTTCTATTTGTTTCCCTATGGGTCTAGTTAAATAGAGTCCTCTTCTGGGAGGAGGTTGAACTTCCTTCTTAACTAATGAGACCTAGCCTTCTTTACATCCTTTCATTTGGAACTCTATCATTTTGTCTTCTTCAAAATTCTCAGCTAGGGTTAGTTTGGCAGCCCTCTTCACAAACATGGAAATAGAAGCTAGGAGAGCATTAACGTATACTTCAATTTGCAACTCCTAAGTAGGTTTAGCTTCGAGCTGGAATTTTTTTAATATGGTGGTAAATATTTGATTAAATTATTTGACTCTTTCCTTCGAATTCATGGTGGCGGTGAACAACTCAGCCATCGGAGCTCTTGTAGTAGTTTCTTCTGCAAATTTATCTAGAAAATCCTTTTGAAACTTCGTCCAACTAATTATGGATCCTATAGGTAAGTTAAAATACCATGTGGGAGCCGAATTCTTGAAAGTATAGGGGAATAGCTTGCATACTACGTCTTCATGTTGGACATTCATAAGTCTGATCGCTAGTATGAATTTATTGATATGATCTTCAAGCAATCCCGAGGTCTCGGGGTCAAACTTAGGAAGTAACTTCTCTCGATGTTTGGGAAGGTTATGTACTCATCCAGGAATGGCCAAAGAGTATCTCACCAACCAAGGTTGATTTTTTTGAGGTGGGTTTCCCCTTTCTTCATCATGGTCGTTGTTTTCTTCCATATCTTCAGGTCCTGAGTTAAAATCTTACTCTTTCGAAAAACCGCTCGACTCAAAGACGTCGTCGGCTATAATTTCAAGGATTAGATTAAGAGGATGTTTGATTTCAGCGATCATGAAATCTATTAGGTATTCTATTGCATGCACAAATACTTGGTCGAGGGTTTTGACCACTGGTCTACTTATTTTTTGTCTTCGAGGAAGTATCGGAGCTAAGGACAGTGCACCGATCTGTTGGGCATATGATCTTGTGATTATTCTAAATTGATTTAATTCCTTGTGAGGGGGAGCATAAGGTATGTTTGGGTACAAGCATTCTTCCTCAGGGTGGGATGAGTTACTCATTTTAGGAGTACTCTGTGTGTGTGGGTTGTCTTGGGAATTACTAGCCATGCATGTGGGTTGTTTTGAATCTACAGGCTATCTAAAATATTATTTGAAATATGTATTCATCCATTCATTCTTCAATCCCTCCTTCTAGCATCATTTATGTTTATGGGTCCTAAATCCCTTTAACTCAACAACAGGAACCAAACCCACCACCGAAGCCCAATTAGACTCTGTAGTGTTTAGTAGTGGAATGGTTCTCCAGATCTTGCGATCGACCAATTAGTTGATGGGCTTTACGTTTTCTTGTGAAGGTTTCTCCTTCATTTCAGACGTTCTCTTTTTTGTATTTTCTTTCAGGTGGGACGGATATAAGATGGAAGCCGGTATAAACCAACTAGGTAAAAAAATAGGAAAAAGGTTTAACTGTTAGAGAAGAGGTTGAGATTGGGATAACTCGTTACTCTAGCATGCAGGCAATGATCATCTACCACAATCCTATTACTAATACGTTAACCGTGTGAGTAATCCAATTACTGACTGAGATACAAATTATCAAAAGAAAACATACATGTGATAAATAATGGTAAGTAAAATAATTCACTCAACTCTAATCATCCATCACATAATAACACAACAATTCATTTTCATCATTAAAGAAATAACTGTTAAACATTGCATCAGATAACTTATCAATAGATTTAATATCTCTTACTCGTTACTGCATCCATTCATGAGACGAGATGGGAAATATTTCTTCTCTACATCCAATCATACACGCATTTGATGAAAAATTAAACTTGTCTCTAGTCCATAAGGACTTCTCAATTAAAGGCAGCTCCAAAATAATTCTTAACAAAACCAAAAATGAGAGTTTATTGCAACAACCATCGACCCTTGACTAATCAGTTGATGGTCTTATTTATAACACAAAATTAACTAAAAATAATGTCTAAAGTGCAGATAAGTAAAACAAAATTCACCACGTGGCATTATCTCTTGTCCGTTGGTCTAAGAGTCATCTCAAGATATCACTTAAGAGGGTGACTCTTCTCATACTCTGCCCATTTGATGAAAAACTCCTCGCAGGTGTTGGCATATGGGAATCTATGTTGTTCCATTGGGGCCGTGTATATCTCTCTTATCCCTACCGCATGTGCTCGATACTTGACTAGACTGGCACTTAATTGTTGCAACATAGCCCAAGTTTTGATTGGGTGCTCCATAAACCATCGCACCTGACCTGGCACTGTGTCTGTCACCTTTGTTATTTCTTCAGCCCATGACGAATCTCGCTTGGTGCATGATTTGACTATGTCACGTAAGTAGATGAACTCATCGAGCATGCCAAACTTAGAGAGCTCGATATCCTTCATTTCCTTATTGATTTTGATCTAGTTCCTCTCGCTCTTGGCCAATTTTCTTGAATTTCCCGATGAGGCTCCCGAGCTATTCTTGTCTAATACTCGAAGGCATCTTTCTTGCACTCAAAAAATGAAATCCTTTAGAGACCACGCATAGAGTAACACTGGGTAAAATACATGTAAAAAGTGTAAGCATGAGAAATCTAGACTGGTACATACCTGTAAATATCGCTAACCTTGGTTATTCGATGCTTATGGAATCTCTGCAGCTTTCGAATCGCTTGCTTCACTTCTGTTAGCACCGTCATTTTTCTCTTAGTTAGGGTGGGTCTATGTGCCACAACATGAAAGTTCGGGTACATAATAACATGAGAGTTGAAGTCACGCTAGTAGCTGGTTGGCCCTTGGAGTCGGGAAAGGATGTCAGAGCTAAACATGTGTTAAGAGTACGAGTATGTTCCAAAAGAGTTGGGTATTTTCATAAGGGAAGTCGTTAGGTGCCTTAGGTCGAGGCAATTTTTTTAAACAGAATTCATGTCGGCAAGTGGAGCAACCATCATCAGCTCATCATGAAGGCTGGAAGAATAAAAATTACGGCACTCATGTCATGCACGCCCTACAAATCATATCCGTTGTATAACACATGCCCCAAAATGTATTCGTCGTGGGGATGTGCCACATAAAATCTTCAGTTCGCTTCAAAACATCCAGTCACCATGAATTCAGTGTTCCCTAACATGTTTCCACCCACTTCCCACTCTATTATAAATAATGGATGTTCTTCATGTATTCTACTCACCAGCCAAGCTTATGCACTGTTGGTATTTCGTCTCGCGAGCTCAAATTGATCAAGTTTTCCACTTCAGGCCCTTGCCAAGTTCCCCACGCATAATACAGATACGTTTCACACCATGGGAACCCCTCAAAACATAATAAGGGGCACATGAAGCAGCATAAGTGCCAGGCTTGAGCCCCAAAGCACCTGGGATTCGTTCTTACTTGCAATGGGCATTCCCGAGGTTTCAAAGGGAGGTTCCTACCTGTGCACGGCAACGATGACATCATATTGTGTGAAAGTCGAAGTGAAAGATGTTGTGTCAGAAGGAAGGAAGTTGGAAGAAATGCCTCCCCAACAACAAATACCCCGGAGAAGGGGAAGGACAAGGAAGAATAAGGAAGCTGGGGAAACCCAAATCCCAAGCCATTCGTGCGCAAAATAGGTTGCCGAGGAATCACTTATGCGTGTTATTGGGCTAGAACCCATCAAATTCACATGTCAGAGAAGCAGGAGCAGAATGAGGAGGACATATTCCACAGACACTAACGTTCGAGAGTCGGCTCAGCAGCTAAAACATGCACAACTCGCCATCGTCGAACTCTACCAGAAAAAGAGAGAATTGAGACTACAGTCGGCAACAAAGACCCTTGAGGTGTCAGTATCACAAGGTCGTGAAGGGAACATGACATGGCTAAAGAGATAGATCTGGGAAGCACAAGATACAATCATGCAGTTGCACGAAGCACAAAGGGCGTCAAAAGAACAGAATATGAAACATCTCAGAGAATGTGAAACAACCGGGGAGAAAGTCCACGCAGATATTTCCAGTGCGCAGAAGAGACATGATTAACTAACTCTATTTTGTATTCTCAGACGTGGCACAAATCTTGATAGTTTTGAATTTTTTTTATGTTTTTTAACGTAAATTGGGTTTGTTGTCCAAATAGTGTAGACAATCTCTATTGTATGTAATTTGAGCTCGATTGAAGCCTTATGTAAAAGTCCTTAAACTTTGATGAAAGGATTCTGGTTGTAGTGGTTGGATGTATCGTTTCTCTTCTTTGTGTATGCATTTCTTGTGTTCTTCATCCATATCTTTTTCTGTCTGATTCAAAACATATTTTTGAGCCTGGGATTCGTTGCGTAGAGCCCCTTGTTCGTGGCCTTCAAACAAACCGCATTTCCTCCAAGTTAACTATGAATTCATCTTGAGTGGTGCTCTGAGTTTCCTCGTGTATTTTCTTCCCTCAATATTTGCAATTTAATTCATTGTGGGTTGACGACGAAGGCGCGAAGGGTGATGTGTTCTATTGGTAAATTCAAACGGTCCTTTTGAAAACCTCTGACGTTGATCGATTTCATCTTACGACGCTGACATGAAGAGACTATCTTGAGACACATGTCAATGAAAACTGGTGACTTAACTCGCGAGTGTTAGTCTGAGTTGGGATTTTCCTCTAGTCGAGTGTTCTTAAACTAAGCCTGGGATCGCCGATGTCGAAAAGGAATAAGGGATCAATGATCATGGATAAACCTATCACGTATTTTCCTTTGGGTTAGCGTCTTTAAAACCCCCATTGTCGAACATTTTGGGAGTCGGCGAACGGAGAAAAACTTTTAGCATGGTTTGAATGTTCGTCACGATTTGGTCTTCTCTGTTTTTCTAAGCGCATCGGGTATCGGCCATCGACGATATCATTTCTTTCTTCATTAATGTTTACTCTTTTCTCCTTTTACTGACGTTGAAGGGGATCGGTTGTCAGGGATATCATTGTGTAATGCTTGTCATGAAATAAAACTTCCTTTTGTCAATGCTTGTGAAGATCGGCGCTTGGTGACTGCGGTTTGTTCGAGTGATTTTCATTCATCTTTTAATTCCTTCCGATGTTGAATTCGAGCGCATCGGGTGAAATGTCTTGGTTGTCGATTCTTTATTTAAAGGTTAGGATTTTTAAGTCGTTAGTTTTCATATATTCAAGCAAAATTTGAAAGACTTAATGAGAGTTAAGATGATAATCAAAAGAAACATTTTCACAATGAAGTCAAATTAGACAATGCAAAAGATCAAGTGGTACCCAAAAAGGTAAAATTCAACATAGGCTTTTTAGGGTGTGTTGAGTGCTCAACACAACTTTCCATCAACCTAAGCCAACTATTTGACAAAATCTACAGTAATTAGCTTTATTCCTTGATAATATATACTCTTGTTTATTGTTGTAGTTTTTTACAATGAGATTAACTTGCTTCTCCACTTAATCTTTGAGCTTGTATACTTGTCTCTTTTTGTGCCTCGGGTAGGTACAACAATATTTCATAGGAAATCAAGCACTTGGAAACCATTAACCATATCTGAGACTTGTTTCCAAGCCACTTTCCACTTAGTAGTTTGACCTATAGGGGTATCACTTCCATAACACCACTTTCCATATCATTTCCCCTTAGGGTCACTCGGGATTCACCCCTTGTGTAGGATTTATCCTTCACTAAAGTGAGGAGAGGGTTTATCGAAGGTGACAATGGGTAGACTCTCCCACTATTATCATCATCTCATGGGTTGGGTTAGGCTTTGCCCAACCTACAGTTTGTTCGATAACACTACCCACATCGTTACTTGAGACCTATCCCATTGGATTCCCCTCTTCGCCCCGATCGTCATGATGCCTATTATTTTTAATCATTTTTCTTGTGGACCCAACCCCTTCCTGGAACCCTTATCCCACTTACTCCATTAGCTTCCTCTAGTTTCCATGATCACAGTGGTATATATCATTTATCTTCTTTTTTGTCTGTGGACCACCCCCTCATCCAAAAATGGCTCCCACTCGACAAGAAGAACCAATCATAAACCAAATTTTGACATTTCTATCATTGATTCCCAACTAGAATACCTCTAGGAACAACTCAATAATGGAATTTATGAACTCCATTCCACTCTCAAACAATTCATGAACCAATCCCAAGGTCCTTCCTCCTCTGAACCACCCCTCCACATCGAAGGTTTTGACTCCTCCCAACCTCTACACTCTCATTCCAACTCCCTACATCATGACTCCATCTTCCCAAATTTGAGGTGAACAATTTGATGGATCAGATCCAACTGCCTGGGTCACTCAGATGGAACACTGTATTTCCTTTCATGCTATTACTAATGAGTTGACCAAGCTTTGTTATAGTGTTCTCTCTTTGGGTCCGGAATGATGGAAATGGCATAGAAATGCACGTCAAGGGAAGGTTGTTTAGACACCATTTTTTGCCTAGCTATATGAACTCTTTGACACAGACACCCACTATTTAGGTAATTTGACCAAGTAGAAACACTCTGGAATAGTGGAATATTTTGTCACTTCCTTTGAGCAGTTGTCCTTCCGAAAGAAGGGCATGACAGATGCCTTCTTCCAGGATTTCTTTATCAATGGAATCAAGGATGAAATCTGATCCGTGGTCTTCATGGCTTACCCCCAAATCATTTGGAAGCAACTAAATGTGCTAAGGACACACAACAAGTCATATTTTCCTTAAAGCAGAAGACCTCATTTTATTCCCCACACTAGACCCCCAAATTATGTCCCTCGAGACACTCCCCTCAAGGTCCAAAAATCAATATGGGTAGAATTGGTTGAACTCCAACTCAAGGGTCTTTTCTACAATTGTAAGGATAAATAGTTTCCATGGCATAAGTGAAAAGAACATAAACTTCTTATGGCCATTTTTTGATGAATATGTTAAGGTTTCACCTTTAGGAAGCGCTACCCCAAGTAGATGATCTTAAGTCACCCTTTGATCCTCCCAAAGTTGAACCATTGATTTCATTGAATGCTCTCACTAGCTTTTCTACTCTCCAAACCCTCAAGTTAATTGGCTACATTAAGAACATGAAATTCATCATGCTAGTTGATAGTGGAAACATTCATAATTTCATTCATCATTGTCTTTATGAAGAAGAAATCAATTGATATATCCATGTAGTAAAAAAATTTCAAATCATGATTGACAATGGTGGTTCCATGAAATGTGGGGGGTGTTGTGAAAATGTGTGCCTACAAATTGGTTAGTATCACTTGAAATCTCACATGTTCTCTACTGACATGGGTGGTTCTGACATTGTTCTTGATGTGGAATGGCTACGCACTCTTGGCCCCATCGTTGTGGATTTTAAGGATTTAAGCATGGGTTCTCTAACCATACTTCTAGGATAACTCAATCCACAAAGCATCTTTCCGTGAGGGATTTCACCATAAGGGGACCACTTTGGAGTTCATTCATTTATACTTATTATCAACCATGACAAGAGAATAACGAGTCATATTTACATCAAACAATATTGGGTCCATTACCCAACTTTTGTGCTACGGGGCTTTCTTCAAGGTTTGACATCAATGACAACCAACCTTAATCAACAGTGTCTTCACTGAAGAATAGGTGATTAGTCGTGCTCAATACTTGGATTTCATTTATTCACAAACATGTACGTTATATGACTTTATCCATGATTCTCCTTGCCCATCTACAAATTCAACCCCAACGCCTCCAGTAGCTTCTCATGTTGTTGATGGTGTGATTGGCACTTTTCATGTTGAGACTCAGTCTAAACAAGCTAGTCATTCAAATCCCAAATCTACAACTGCTAATGTACAAAATGATACTCCTCTGACTCCCTCTCCTGGTAAAACCTCTGAGGTCAATACGGTTCAATCTACACCTATCGGTAAAAATCAAAATAAAAAGAGAGGGAATGGAAAGAATAAAGAGAATAAAACTAATAATCAACAATCTGATAAACCCAAGTCTCAACCTGCTGATGATAAAGAAAAGATAAAACCTCGTTATCCTTACCTTATCTATGGTGAGGACCATTATACAAAAGATTGTTCGAGACGTGTTGAGGTTACTAAGTTCCTAGAAGGGACTAAGACACCTCCTACACCTGTCATTTTGTCACAACCTTTTCCTTCTCAACAACAGGCCCAATTGGTTATTCATGACCAACCTTCTCCCTCTACCATGTCTTATGTCCTCATGTGTACTGGTGACTCCAAGAAGAATGAAGTTTCAGTCGCTACTCTAACCAAAGATTATTCTCCTTCTAAAGAGAAAGTTGATGATTCACCTCCTCCATTGGTTCAACCTCCTCCATCGACTTCACCTCCCAACGGTCTTCTTCATCTCGAATGACCTGTTCTAGATAGAGTTCTTCATCCTCCTCCTAAGGGTATTGTTCATAAGTCATCATTTAACCCCCATGCACGTGCCGCTCAAAACTACAGTATTCTAGAAGATCTTGCACAGGAACCTTCTGCGATGTTGTCTCTCGAAGTCCTTCAAAGTTTTTCTACGCAACGAAAGGAACTGTTAAAGGCTATTGGTGGAATCAATCCTACCAATAAAAAATTGATAATATTTGACTTGGAAGATCACATTACAAGGCTCCCTCGTCAATTAGCATTTCAAATACAAGTCATTGTGGAAAACAAGAATATTTTTGGAACAGTTGTCAATGAAGGAGATTCGACTTGCGTCATGTTCGTCACTTGTTGGAAAGCCATTGGCTCTCCTACCCTTACCAAGTCACAGAATACATTAAAATATTTTAATGGTACATGGTTTAAACCTTATGGTGTTCTTCCTGCGTTATCTATTGCATTAGAAGGAAAAGAGGTTATTGATGAGGTTGAGGTGTTTTATGCACCTCTTGATTACAACCTCTTGCTTGGCCATAGTTGGATCGATGCTATGCGTGCAGTTGTGTCTACTCTTTTCCATGTGGTACTTTTCCCTCACCATGGTAAAGTTTTTACGGTAGATCAACTCGCCTTATTTAGTTCCAATTCGCGCACTAGTAACGTTCCGTTCATAGTGAAAACACCTCCTGGTTATGAGAATGTCGGCGTGGGTCTTTTAAAATATTCATCGTTAATGGGCACTTTCCCTTTTCCACCACCTAATATTTTTCCTCCTTTTTTCGCTTCTATTAACATGATTTCGACCAGTGTTGGTGAAGCCCCTGAGTATTGTGACCCTTGGATAGTACCTAGCTTGGACGAATGTATTTGTTATGGGGACCACATTCCTTTAAGTCTGGTGGAATTGGCCTATCGAGCTATTCAATCCACAACTCCTTCTCCTCATTCTCTCTTAGATACGTCTCCTGATCTATTCCACGTGGTATTTCACACCAATGAAATGATCATGACAGTTATGTCCATGGAAGACACCCCATGGTACGATAGGAATCATCGTTCTATTCTCTTCCTGGAACCCGAGACTATCGAGAGTTATCAATGGATTTGGCATCCATCTACAGTCCTTACTATTCCTCCAGTTTTTGAACCAACACGCGATGTTTTGTATGCAGGGAACTTGGGAAATATTTTACCTACCATCCCTCTAGATATTTCGGTTAAGCTTGGGATTATGGAAAATGTTCATATAGGTGCCTCGTGTTCTCATGATGAGATCCAAATTTACAAGGCCCTTTTCCAAGAATTATGTGAAATTTTTGCATGGAGTTATGAAGAAATGTTTGGAATTGATCCAAATATTGTTGTACATGAAATTAAGACATACCCTGATGCTAAACCCATTCGACAAAGACCTTGCCTCGTTCATCCACGAAAAGATGTTGCAATCAAACTCGAAGTTGAAAAACTTCTTAAAGTTGGTTTTGTCTACCTAGTAGCGTTGGTTGATTGGGTTTCCAATCTTGTTCTGGTTATGAAGAAACAAGGAACAATCTGTGTTTGTGTTGATTATAGGGATATTAACAAGGCTTGTCCCAAAGATAATTATCCAACCCCTTTCATCGACCAGATCGTTGATGATTGTGCTGAGAGTGAAATATTATCTTTGATGGATGGATTCTCCGGCTATAATCAAATCAATATTTTACCTCCAGATCAACCTAAGACTGTTTTTATTTTCCCTTGGGGTACCTTCACATACCCAAAACTTGATTTTGGTCTCAATAATGCTGGTGTGACTTTTCAACATGTTATGTCTTATTCTTTTCATGATATTAAGGACATTGTACAACCTTACCTAGATGACTTACTGACACATTCCATGTGTCTCCAAGATCACTTGGCACACTTACGAGCCATTTTCCTACGTTGTTGATATTATTGCATACGATTGAATCCACATAAATGCATTTTTTGTGTGGAGTGTGGACGACTTCTTGGATTTATCATTTCTACACATGGGATCAGGGTAGATCCTTTGAAGGTTGAAACTATTCTCAATTTTCCTCCTCCTACCTTACGCCAACTCCAAAGTTTCCAAGGGAAGGGAAAATTTTTACATCGATTCATTCCCAATTATGCCGAACTAATGAAAGGTTTCACTCAAATTCTTAAGAAGGGTCATGATTTTGTATGGGACGACACTGCCAAAAAATATTTTGAAGCTTTGAAACTTTCCTTGACCCGTACACCACTTTTATTTTCCCTCGATCATAGTCGAGATTATTTCTTATGCTTGCTGCTTCAGACTCTACCATAGCCATGGTTATAGTCCAAAAGGATGATTCACATGATGAACATGTTATTCACTATTTGAGTCGAAGTCTTACAACCATCGAAACCAAATATATGCATGTGGAGAAATTGGCCTTGGCGATTGTTCAACATTTTTGTCATTATATCTTATTGCACAAAACCACGATTATTTCTAATTGCAACCCTATGCAACATATCCTTACAAGAAATTTTTTTGGGGGAAAATACTCAAAATGGATAGTGATTCTCCAGAAGTTTGATTTGGAGTTTGAGCGAGCCAAATCAAAGAAATCTTTGGTTTTTTCCGAGTTGATATGTGACCTTCCCTCCGCTGAGACAGAAATTGTGGCAGAAGATTCTTTTCCTGATGAGTCTCTCTTTCTGATCAGTTTAGATGATATCTGGTATGGAGACATTATCATTTATCTCCATACCCAAACTTTCTGGCCTAATCTTTCTTATGTATATAGTCATCAAATTCGATATCAAGCCCATCAATATATTATTCTCGGTGATACCCTTTACCGTCGTGGTATTGATTTTGTATTTGGATGATGTATAACCTATGATGAAGCCGAGAAAGATTTAAATTACTTTCATTCCAGAGCATGTGGCGATCATATGTGAGGGTATGCCAATGCCCAAAATATCTTACGAGTTGGTTACTTCTGGCCTTCGTTGTTTAAGGATTGCATTACTGTCGTCAGAAATGCCACGCTTGTCAAATGTATAACAATAAAATTCGATCACACCCTACTCCTCTTTATCCTATATTTTTCGTTGGTCTGTTCACTAAATGGGGAATTGACTTCATGACATGTAACCCTCACTCGTTCAAGGGGCATGGATACATTATTGTAGTCGTGGATTATTTCACTAAATGGGTCGAGGCGATGCCTACATTTGATAATGCCGGGAAAACTGTAGCATTGTTCATATTCAATCATATTGTCACTAGGTTTAGTGTCCCTCAAGCCATCATCACTGACCATGGTAGCCATTTTTGCAATTTCATGATGTCTGAACTTACCAATAAGTTGGGTCTTCGACATGAAAAATCAACCTCTTACTATCCACAGGCCAATGACCAAGTTGAAGAAATCAACAAAGTTCTAACCACTATGCTTTGACGAATGGTGGGAATTCACAAGTCAAGCTGGCACACAATGCTCTTTTCATCATTATGGGCCTATCGAACGTCAGTTAAATCTTCCATAGGGTTTACACCTTTCTAGTTAGTGTATGGTATTGAAGTTATTTTGTCAATTGAATGTGAAATCCCGTCTTTGAAACTAGCTGTCGAACTTCTCTCTAACACCATAATCGAAGAAGAACATCTCTTGTATTTAATGCAATTAGACAAGACTCATCGTGACGTTGCATTAGTCATAGAAACGCGAAAGAAACATGCCAAATATCAATATGACAAGCATGTCAAACCGCGTATGTTTTCTGAGGTAGATTTAGTTCTCCTTTATGAACAAGATCGTGACTTATTGGGGGCCGGTAAATTTGAGCCCATGTAGCATGACTCTTATATCATTAAAAGAGTGTTGGAGAAAGGGGATTATGAGATGGTGGATTATGATGGAATCCCTTTGGGTGAACCCAGAAATGGGCTTTACCTAAAGAAGTACTATGCTTAAAGAATTTTTTGCATGAGTGCTTTGTATTTTAGTGTATCGTACTCTAGTGTGATTTTTTCATTTCTTGTTCTGCCTTTAAGCTTCTTACCTTGCCTT
>JASDQU010242666.1:63703-77894 GCA_032191745.1 Picea mariana
TGAGGTGAGGCTATCTTGGGCACATACTTTCATGGAGAGAGGCATCTAGCTTGGAGCCTTGTTTATTTACTAAGGAGCTTCCAGTGTTGAGGAGGGAGCACTTGTTGAGGAGGGTGCATCAGTAGTGGGGAGGTCTTATACCTATTAGATTGCAGTGGGATCAGTTTCAGAGGGAGGCCACACATCAATACTTGATTACTGTGGAGGGGTTTTCCATTTAGAGCTCATAGTTTGCATCTGCAACAGATTCAGTGTATTTGGGAGAATTTATGAGGGGTGCACCTTCCTAGGGTGCACCTTCTACATTTGGACTTGTGTTTTAGATTGGAACAAGCTGCTATTATATCAGGTTCATCTATATTTTTTACTAGTTGTATTCCACCATCTATTCTCCTCATATATAGACATATATTCCAAACTGGTTTTCCCTGGGGGAGTTTTATCCAAGGTCATGTTGACCAAAAATACCTGTGTACAAATTTATGTGTGTTGGTCTTTTAGATCTTATTATTTTCAGCTATAAATATCTCTAGGTGTGTTGCATTTATTTTGGTATGCATGTGCTAACTCTTGGTTACTAAAAATACATGCTAGAGCACCTAAAATTGCAAATACAACCATAACAAATCAGAAAGAAGTCAATGAATAGTTTGTTGTCCTAAAACAACAGCAAACCATTGTTAGACAGTTCAAACTTAGAGCCAAACTAAGGTCAAAGATAGACCTAGTTGGCAGCTTGATAGGACCTGGAAAATATTCATGGTATCAGAGCTGAGGTGGCTGATTTTTGAGCAGTTTGGATAGCATATGTGTTGGCTGTCATATACATCTTCTTGGAAGATTTTTGTGGATGGCCATTGATATTTTTAGTGGTTGTTAGTGGGAAGATTTTTGTAGAGGATAGTTGGGCAGTTGTGTCAGTTTTTCGTTAGTCTCTTTTCACACCTACATAGTAGGAGTGAGGCTGATTTGACTTGACCTCTTTTCACACCTATATTGATAGGAGTGAGGTCGGAGTTCGCTTGCCTCTTTTCACACCTGTGTTGACAGGAGTGAGGCAACGTTCCTTTGCAGTTTGAGCATCAGTTGGAGTGCAGTTTGGCAGACATGTTAGCAACTCAGATGCGTGTTGAGGACAGGCTAGTTGGGGCTAGAAATTGGTCACCTTGGAAGGAGAGGATGGTCCTTATCTTAGAGGACCTTGAACTATGGTACATAGTTGAGGCAGTTGTTCCATTCATTCCTGTCACTGCTCCCATCTTGGTGGCAGAGTTCAGAAAAAGGAACAACAAGGAAAAGAGGACCATTTGTGATGTAGTTTGTGATCATATCATACCCCATTTGACTGGGAATACTTATGCATATGAGATGTGGTCATCTCTATGTAATTTGTATGAGAGCTACAATGAGAACTACAATATGGTTCTTCATGATTGACTCAGGAGCATTCGCATGCTTAAGGATGAGTCTGTGACTTCATTCCTTGGTCGCTACACTTAGATCAGAGACAAGCTTGGAGCCGTCAGAGAGGTGGTGGACCCTATATCTTTGGTGAGGCAAGAAATAGATTCACCAAACCGTGGGTTCCATTCGTTCGTGGCATTGTTTCCAGGGAGGCCATGCCTACATGGGAGAGGATATGGGATGACTTCGTCCAGGAGGATATTAGACTTCTAGAAGAGGCTTCTGGACAATGGCAGGAACACCAGCAACATTATGGTCAGGGTGATGAGGATATTTCTCTTTGAACAAAGGGAAAAAAGAAGGTTGGTCGTGGGGGTCGGCAAGGTCTCAAGTTTGGGGCCCCACCACAGGGGATTGAAGGAGAGAGAAGCAATGGTCAAAGTAGTGGTCAGAAGAGAGATATGAGCAAAGTGAAGTGCTTTGTTTGTAAGAAGTTGGGGCACTATGTTGGACAATGTCCCAACATGAAGAAGAAGAGGGGTGGTACCATAGCTACAACAGAGGAGGCAGAGTTTCAGACTCAGTTTCAGAGAGAGTGTGCTTTCCTCATATGTTGCACTTAAGTTGAGACGACACCTAGTATTTGGTATATTGACAGCGGGGCTTCGAGCAATACGACTGGAGTTAGAGAGAATTTGACTGATCTCAGAGACATCGAGGCCAGGATGGAGATTTCTCTTAGAGATGACACATTGGTCAGAGTTGTTGGGATTGACACAACTACTTTTCAGAGAGATAACATGCCACCTATATCGTTCAGGGACGTTCTCTATGTCCCTGGGCTAAAGAAGAATTTTATTTCAGCTTCTACCCTCCAGGATAGAGGTCTTGAGGTAACATTCAGAGGCACTAAGGTACTCATTCATCCTTAGGGGTCTTCTCTTGCCTCGAGACAGGTGATTGGAGTGAGGGATGGGAAATTGTTCAGATTGCTTTTTCAACCTCCTCGTGCATTGGCAGCGAACACTAACAAAAATAGACAAATATGTGAGTTATGGCATAGTAGGATGGACCACCTACATCATGGAGCTCTCAGAGGACTGAGAGAGGTTGTGACTGGAGTGCCACAGATCAGTACAGAGCATCAGGATGTTTGTAGAGAATGTGTGTTTGGTAAGTTTACCAAGGCCTCGTTCCCTAGCAGTGACACCAGGTCAGTTGGGATACTGGATTTAGTACACACAGACATGTGTGGGCCCATGACTCAGAAGTCCTTGAGTGGTTGTGAGTAATATCTCACATTTACTGATGACTACTCAAGTAAGACTTGGATCTATTTCCTGAAGGCCAAAAGTGAGGTCTTCACACGGTTCCAAGAGTTCAAAGATCTTGTGGAGAACCAATCTGGAAAGAGGATCAAAGTCTTGTGGTCAGATAATGGGGGTGAGTATTCCTCCAAAAATTTCATAGACTTCTATGCCCAGGATGGAATTAGAAGACAGATGATCATACCTTACAACCCCCAGTAGAATAGGGTTACCGAGAGGAAGAATCGGGTTATTACCAGTGCAGGGAGATCCATGTTGCACGATCAGAGTTTTCCTTTGTACTTATGGGTAGAGGCATATGCTACTGCATTTTACCTGCAGAACAGGAGCCCTACATGATATTGGGGAAGATGACCTTTGAGGAGGCCTTCACTGGTAGGGGGCTTGATGTCGAGCACATCAGGATATTTGGGTGCTTGACCTTTTCTCATGTCCCCTCAGAGAGGAGGACAAATCTAGACCCCACATCCCATTAGGGTATTCTATTTGGATACTCAAAGGTGTCCAAATCCTATAACATCTACTTTCCACCACTTAGGAGACTAGTGGTGAGAAGAGATGCCAGATTTGAGGAGGATAGGTATTTTCAGAGATCTCTTAAGTCAACAGTCAGATTTGAGGATGATGCAGAGGCACAGATTGATGTCTCATAGGGAGCACAACCTTAGGTTTCAGGTACAACAGTATCAGGGGTGACAGGGTCACCATGCACAACTTCAGGGTCATAGTCAGCGCATGTTCAGTCAAAGGGGGTACAGACTTTAGGTTCTCAGAGTGTTGAGACGAGTCCTGAGGAAGTCACTCTTGGGTAGAGAGACCTTACTTCTTCGTTGACCACTTCAGGGAAGAGGAGACGTAGATGGTTTCAGGAGACCCTAAAGAAGGCCAGGGAGAATGTAGGGGATCCCAAGAGCCAGGTCAAAGAGAGCAGACCTCCAGTCAGATTGGGAGTATATTTGGAACTAGTGATGAGTATCAGGGATATTGAGAAACAAACATTTGTGCAGGCAGTGGACCGACAGGTCTGGAGAGAGGCCATGGTAGAGGATTATGACTCCATTGTGTGAATGATGTTTGGGAGGTGGTTCTGAGGCCAGTGGGGAAGTCAATTGTGACTTCCAGGTGGTTGTACAAAACCAAGTATGTTGCAGATGGTAGCACAGAGAAACACAAGGCTTGTTTTGTGGCACAAGGCTTATCTTAGATTGAGGGAGTCAATTATGATGAGACATTCGCACCAGTTGTGAGATACACCTCCATCAGGAGTATCATTTCCATAGTAGTAGAGATGGGTTGGAGCATTCACCAGATGGATGTGAAGACCGCATTTTTGAATGGCTTTATTGATGAGGAGGTGTACATAGAGCAACCACAGGGGTTTGAAATGAGTGATGGGGAGACTCAAGTGTGTATTTTGAGAAAGGCACTTTATGGTCTGAAGCAAGCTTCCCAAGATTGGTATTCATACATAGACACATACTTGCTTCAGATGGGCTTCGAGAAGAGCGATGTTGATCGTAACCTCTACTACATCATTAGAGGTGAGGACACGCTCATTCTCATTTTATATGTGGATGAATTGTTCATCACTAGAGCCGAGGATCTCACAGTTGAGTGCAAGATGGGACTTTCATCAGAGTTTGAGATGAGTGATATTGGATTGATGCACTACTTTATGGGTATGGAGGTATGGCAGGAGGAGGGTCACATATTTCTCAGGCAGGGGAAGTATGCAGCAAATATTTTGAGCAGATTTCAGATGGAGGATTGTCGATCCATATCTACACCCATGATTACCAACTGGAAGAATATTAGTGCTTCAAATAGCCAGTTGGTATATGCCATAGTTTACAGGAAGTTGATCAGTTCACTCATGTATCTGGTTAACACCAGACCAAATATTTGTTTTTTCGTGAACACTCTCAGCCAACATATGGTAGAGTCAAGTAGTGTTCACATGATTGGGGGAAAACATGTTTTGAGGTACATTGTTGGGACAATTGATTATGGCCTAGACTATATCAAAGGTGATGGAGTCAGTTTGGTTGGCTACACAGACTCAGACTGGGCAGGATGTGCTACTGACAGGAAAAGCACCTCAGGGTGTTTCTTTGGTTTGGGGTTAGGACTTGTTTCCTGGTTCAGTCGGAAGCATAAGTCATTTGCTTTGAGTTTGGCCAAGGAAGAGTACATGGCATCCAATAAGGCCAATTTTGAGGTCATTTGGCTTCGTAAGATACTGGTTAGATTGTTTGGTTAGGAGATTCCATGGACCATCATTCATTGTGATAATCATAGTTGCATAAAACTATCTGAGAATCCATTGTTTCATGACAGGTCGAAGCACATTAAGATAAGGTACCACTTCATCTGTGATTGGGTTTAGAGAGGTGCATTTTAGTTACAATATATATCGACTGATGACCAAGTTGCAGATATACTCACCAAGTCCATGCTAAGGGGAAAACATGTCTACTTCAGAGACAAGATGGGCTTGGTGAGGAACACCTTCCTCGATAAGAGGGAGTGTTGAGATTATGTACCTTAGGAGGTGTCCCCCGTGTGTTTCTTATCTCCTAAACACATGTGGGAAGTACTATGTACTTTTTGCCTTGTACTTTGTGCTTAATTTCACTTTCACTTAGGAGATTTAAGTCAAAAGTGAAATTTTGTTATTTATGCCTAAAATGACTATTAATTCACTTTGTGGGTGAATTAGAGACATAAAGTGAACTTAGGGAACTTGAACCAAAGTGGTTTTTTGAGTGATATTCTTTGGAGAGATCTCAACCTTTGATTACATGGGAGATGGGATGATCTCAACCATCCATATCCTATGTTTCCTTATGAAGGTTCCAGAGGGGTGTAAAGGGAAAAGGAGAGCTCATTCAATCATTTGCTCACTTTGAGAGTTTGTGAGAGAGCTTGGAGATGATGTTTGTTACATGAGGTAAGGCTAGCTTAGTTGCATACTTTCATGGAGAGAGGCATCTATCTTGGAGCCTTGTTTATTTATTGAGGAGCTTCCAGTGTTGAGGAGGGCACAATTGTTGAGGAGGGTGCATCAGAAGTGGGGATGTATTACACCTGTCAGATTGTAGTGGGATCCATTTTAGAGGGAGGCCATACATCAGTACTTGATTAATGTAGAGGGGTTTTCCATTTAGAGCTCACAGTTTGCAGCTGCAACAGATTCAGTGTATTTGGGAGCATTTATGAGGGGTGCACCTTCCTAGGGGGCACCTGCTAAATTTGGACTTGTGTTTCAGCTTGGAACAAGATTCTATTGTATCAGGTTCATCTATATTTTGTACTTGTTGTATTCCACCATCTATTCTCCTCATATATAGACATATATTCCAAATTGGTTTTCCCCAAGGGGGTTTTATCCAGGGTCATGTTGAGCAAAGATACCTGTGTACAAATTTATTTGTGTTAGTCTTTTAGATATGCTTATTTTTAGTTGTAAATATCTCTATGTGTGTTGTATTTATTTTGGTATGCATGTGCTAACTCTTGGTTACTAAAACTACATGCTAGAAAACCTAAAATTGCAAATACAACCGTAAGAAATCAGCAAGAAGTAACTGAACAATTTTTTGTCCTAAAACAATAGCAAACCATTGTTAGACAATTGAAACTTAGAGCCAAACTGATGTGAAAGACAGATCTAGTTGGAAGCTTGATAGGACCTGGAAAATCTTCATCCGGGAGATAATTTCATGCAGAAGAAGTTTTAGTTTGTTTGTAATTTATTTCATAATGATTTTATATATAACATTGCATAAATAGATGGGGAGGAGCTTATGTTTCATTTTTGCTTCTCGATATTTTGGGATGAGAGTCAGAAAGGTAGCGTTGAAGGCATGTAGAACTAAACGAGATCTTTGGGATTCTTCCACAACTTCCAAGACATCTCTGCCTATGATGCTCTAGCTAGATTGGAAAAAATATGAGGTGAAGCCATCAAGTCTAGGGGCCTTCCCAGACAACATTTCTTTGACGATTTCCCCTACCTCCTTCAGAATCACTTGTCACATAAGGATACTATTTTGTTCTAGAGAAATTATACTTGGGATGTATTTTTTTATCATCAGGGTATCCTCCCTCCTGTTTATGTCAGGTTCTAATAGCAGATTTTTATAGTGTCTTACTAGTTATTTTTCAATGTTCTTATGGTATTCCAACATGGTTCCCTCTTCATCATGTAGAGAATTGATGTGATTCTGGCTTCTCCTTGAGAGGAGGGAATTATGAAAGAACTTGGTGTTTATGTCCCCTTCCTGAAGCCATTGGATTCGAGATTTTTGGTGAATCAAGATATCTTCTTGCTTTTCTCTTTCATTGGGGTCTTGACAGATCTTCTCCTCTTTCGTCATTAGATCTTGGAAATATCCATGGAGAATTGCTTATTTTTTAATTTATTCCATTCCATCCTCCAACTTTCTTTTTTCCTCCTGGATGTTCCCAAAGACTTTCTTATTCCATTTCCTTATGTATGATTTGACATGTTTCAGGCACTACCAAAATTGTTACATCTTGGTTCCATATAGGTTAGGTTGATTGTTCCACCAATCTAACATCTTCTACAAGAATTTTGGATGCCTTAACCAATTTTTTTCAAATTTGAATGGTTTGGGTAAGGAATTTAGGGAGCTTACCCAACTTAGAGCGATTGGCCAGTGGTATGAGTTGTATAAGAGCTTGATTTCATCTATTAGCGCTTATTTTGCTGAAAAAACATTCATTGAAACTAGGAACCTGTCCAAACATTATGTTACCTTCTTCAAACCCCCTCTTTTGTTGCTCCAGGTGAAGCAACCCCCCTAGGTTGGAAGATCTATAAGATTTACCTTATCTATAATCTCCTAAAATAACTTGTTCTTCGCGTAAATATTGCGTACACCACCTTTCTTCTCTTCTATTGATGTAATTAGCTTGAATTCCCCCACATGATCCATTGTTTATCTTGCATGAGATGACCCAGCTGGGTAGTTGCTTCAATGAAATATTTTTTCACCTCAGGAGTCAGGGGACCATACACATTTGAAACGTAGCCCTGTTCCTCATATCCCAGTTTTCTAAACCGAATCGTGAAGATTCTAGGGAGCTACAATGTTACCTCCACTTCCATGATACCCAGATCCTAGAGGATTGTCATCCCTCTTGGATCCCCCTCCTCCTCTATACATTCTACTCCACAATTTTTCCAAATATTTTTTGCTATTTTATTCATCATATCTCTATCGCATTTTGTTTCTTGCAACATTACAAGTTCTGATTTTTCTTGAGCTAGTTTTTTCTTAAGTAGTTTGTGTTTGGATAGAAAATTCAAACCTTGAATGTTCCAGGAGAAGATATTCATTATCAATATTTAGGTTGGGTTTGAAATTATTTCTCTAGTAGTCCCATGACTTGGATGGAATCAATAAGGAGAGCTCATGTTTCTTCTAAGACTTGTCGTTGAGGTTTACGACCTCTTCGTTTTTCCTCCCGACTTACTTTTTTTGGATTTTTAAGAGGGTTTGTCTTGATATTCAGGCTCCCTAAAGATGATGTCGGATTCTCTTGGCCACTCCCTTTTCCTTTTCCTTTGATCAAATCTCGGTGCAGTATGTGTAATTCACCTACTTCCATCTTGTTTATCTCTTGTTCTCCACGAATTGCAAGGAGGGATTTTATATCCACCTCCATATCTTCTAGATCCATATTCGAGATTGCATCCTCCCATTTTTCTTCCTCATGCGATTCTTATGTGTCCACCAGATCCTGCATATTGATCTCTCCTTTGGGATTTGGGGGAATGGATGTGGTATGTTATGTTCGTCGATGTTTTGGAACCTCGTCTTGTTTCCCTGTCCCTGTTTCTTTCTTTGGGTTGGGGTTGACCCTCCCTGGTTCCAAACCTTTAGTATTCTCTATATAGTTCTCATCCATATATAAGGCCTTGAAGCTGTTGGGGTCTTTCTTAGAGGCTTCTCCAGTGGGATTATTTCCCTTCTTTATCTCCTTTCTTTTATTCAGGATCTTGACGAAGTTGTCCCCACCATTTTCCTCTTTATCTTTGTTTACAGTTGAAGTTGCATTTTTAGGGAAATCACAGAATAGGTGTTCGTGTTCATGGCACTTTCTGCATCTAAAAGGGATTTGTTCATAGTCTATGGTTTGGGTCCATTCATCATCCTGAAAAGAGGTAACTATGGATTCCGGTAGTGCTCCTGCCATGTTCATGTAAACACAGATCCTAGCATAGGACGTGTATTTTGCGGTATTGGTGATTTTCGACATTTTAACAAAGGATCCCAGGGTGTTCCCAATTCCTTCCAGGGTTTTTGGGTGCCAAAATTTCCAGGGTAAGAAATAGAGTCTAATACAGACAGAAGCCAATGTTAAATCCTCTTTCTTAGGAGAAAAATGTTTCATCTAGTATCTCATGTGTAGCCCTACAGAATTAAAAAAATATGAACCTTCATCTAATATTTTATTTCTATCCTCGGAGCATGTGAAAATTATCGCGAGAAGCCTTTCGAGCTCAGTTTCATCTCCATGTACCCTTTTAATTTCCACCTTGATTTCACCCAAACCATTAAAGCATTTTTCGAGGGCCATATTCCCATAAACTTTTCAATGAGCGCACGGTCCTTCATATGTTGAATGTAGCTGCCAATCAACAGGTATGTGGCTTTGTACCTGGGGTTTTCTACTGTCTTGGCTAGACATTTGTTTCTCATCAACTTTTCTTGTTTGTTTTCTATATTGACCCTTTTTTCATACTCTCCTGTATGGCTAAAGAGAATAGGGCTGCGAATGATGCATCTAGATCTCGTATTGTTGTTGTAGTCCCTGTCGCCTATGGATATTTCGCCGCCATTGAAGTCCTAACACAACTGCCTCAAATCCTACACTTATCCCCTTCCCAAATCACTTATTGTCACCCTAACCTTCCAAAAACTTGAAACCCTATATTGCTCCACCCTCCATTGCTCCTTTCCACACGATCTACCAAATTTTATTATTGTTTTAATTATATTATTTTTAATTTTACTAATTTTTATTAATTATTTTTAAATTTTTATTATTGTCTTTTATTATACCTAAGCTGGAAAATGCAAGGCTCGAAAAGTAAGAAATCCCCACCAAAGTGTACAAATAATTTTTTTGAATGCAATAAAGCAATTTAATGTATGTCTAAATATTCTTCATTTTTATCTTTGTTTATCAATGTGTTTTTGATTAATACATAAACAAAGACTGAAGATAACGATAAAAATTTTAGAAGTATGGAGGAATAGAAGTGATTGAGAATAATATTTTATCTTCTTGGTAGAATAATACCCTGCCACAATATAGATCCAGGTTCATTTCTCAACGAGTGCGCAATAGGATTGCCAAACAATTTAACAACACTATTAAGCTAATAGATTCTAATAGTTACATATGCATGCTAATAACCTTCATTGTCATTTAGTTGGGTTAGGGTGGTTGGTTTTCATCCAGACAACACGAGTTCAATTCTTGTCAATGGAAGAAAAACATATCCGTGGTTTATGAAGAGATACAATATTCTTTGTAAACTATATTTGTCATTTTGTCGGGTTAGGGTAGCTGGTTTTCAGCGAGGCGACGTGAGTTAAATTTACAAAATACTTATTCCGTCATGGAATGGAAAGGAAAGGAAGACGAGCATAATGAATGAAAAAACCGTAGATCTATATCTCTCTACCCATTCTTAATCCTTCTTTTAATTCCTTTGTGGGTTGTCAACTGAATAGTAGGAGAGAGAAAATCATTGTTAAGTGTTACTAGAATAGCTCGGGTAGTTAGAGAGTGTGATGTTAACCACAAGTTTGGAAGGTCAAGGCTTCGTTCAAGCACACTTAGGTGTTATATTAAATCTACTTCCCAAAAAAATCTCAATCCAAATCCATCTCAAACCTAAATAAATACACAATCTCAATCCTTTGTTTTCACCCTCTCAATGATGTAAAACCCAATTTTAGCAAATTTTAAGAACCCAATTTTACCAAATTTGAAAAGAAAAATAGATGTAAGGACAATCTTCTAATGAATAGAATTCACAAAGAAGAAACAAACTTAAAAGTAGAAAATGACATATTAATGGATCATCATATAATTATGGAAGAGAGATGAGGTAGAAGAGCAATTTTCATGTTTAAGAAACCGAAAAAAATCATGATAAAAAATAAAATAAAAATAAAAATAATTATGAAAAATGTAGTCTTTTATGATTTATGATTTTTTCTAAATAATTTTTCAAAGGAATATTTTTACGTCGAAGGCATTTTCTAAGGGAGAGTTCTTCTCCAGGTTTTGTTGTCTATCAAAGGCATATGAGAGCATGCCACGTTTCAACTTTCAGATAAGGCTTCAGGCTATGTAACATCTTACCATATTCATCAAAGCGATAGGTTGCAACGCTATGTAAAGTCTTACCATATTGGTAAATAATCACCGGAAGAAAACCAATGCCTATTTTTAGATGAAGTATTATGTTCTAGGAAACCCCTTCTTCACTTTTCGAGCCCGAGAGCAGTGATGCTTGAGCTTGATGTGTATTTAGTGTGCATGTCACTAACCGACCTATGTGTTTGGTTGTCTTTAGGCGTCTATAGATTGGTCTTCCATGACTTCTGTGTCTTTCCCTATATACCCCTTTATCACAAGGGATCGAGCCAATGAAAGGAAAAAAAACCCTTCATGGAATATCGAAGTATTATATGTAGAGGAAGTTACAAGGGTTTCAATTGTTTCACTGAAGAGCTCCAGGGTTCCCTTCATTGTAGCGGCTTCTCATCCTGCTAATGGAAAAGGTTTACTTTATGCAAACTACTCCTTATCGATAGATTACTCTTTTAATTTAAATTAATGTAAATTCAAATCTCAATTCTTGAATAAATTCAACATATTGCAATCCTTATTTTTAAGTGCAGATTTCTATGATGTTACCTATCCAAGATTGTGAAATCTCTTGTAATCTCTTCCTTGCGCTTCCTATCCTACCAGTTGAGGATTTAGAAAAGAGGAGGATGGCACAGTCAGTTTTGTTTTCCTGTCACAGTTTTCTTCTTTAAGGTATTGATCTTGTCTTATCATGAAGGGTCTTCTTGTTATTTTATCTATGAAAATAAATCTGGTTTGATGCTTTTATTGCCACTCTATCCTTGGTAGTCAAAACAAGAAGATTATTCTGTTATTTTTTCAAGTTTCTACGCATGAGAAGTTTGTCTCTTAACAGGAATCGCGAGAGAAGGGACGGTCTCCAATCTATGTCTAGATGTAGATTCATGAAAGTGCATGTTGCAAAATTATTTTCCACAGTCTCTTCAACTCCAACAATCTCCACTCTTAGGCTTGTTGAAACACACACTTACACTAAGAGGGGGGGTGAATAAGTGTCTTGAACTTTTGGCTACTTTTCACATTTTCATAGTGTTATCACCATAACGATTTCCCAGAATTTGAGTGCCAAATAAATTTAGAGAGGGTTTATACCGATAGGCTGGAAACCATCTGGTGAGCAGAGTTATATTGGAAGGGACACATAAGTGGTAGGACCCAATGGACCGTAGATCTTGGGGCAGCCTAGATCAATGGTTGAGACCCATATCAGGTGGCGAAACAGCACGGGACTTACCTGATCGAGGGCGGGCCAGGGAAAACCACCATGGTGTCATTCATGGATGCGTGGCACCCTCAGAGGTACATCGGGGTGAAAGGAGGTCTGCCTAAAACCATTTCCCAAAAGCCCCAATGTCATGTGTTCTAATACGTCAAATCAACGATTCGTGTAGGTGAGGGCGACAACGACTGGTCAAATCATCGCACGCCACTCGTTTGGGTACTTCACGACCGTGTGATGTTAGGGGAACATCGTCAGATAAAAAACTCAAAGGCTAATCATTTGAAATGGATTGGCCGAGTGTGGTAAACCAACATGCTTGCAAGTAATCTTGGCAGTGATTAATGATTGGAACTTGATAACTACCGATATTAAAGTATGGGTGGCGTTATTCTGCTCCAGGAAATCATCGTCTCATTCATAAGTGAAGTAATCCCCAACTGGATCGACCTTCTAATTTATGTAAGAGTTAAGGAAAATAAAAATCGTGGTCTCTAGAAAATTGGAAGACATGGACGAAGCCAATCAAGCACTATCCAGTGGAATAGGGCTTTTGACTAACATGGTGTGTTTATCATTTATCAATTAGTAAGAAAGAAAGGTTGATTGCGCAAATATTAGCAACCAAATTCCATACTGACCCTGTGACAGAACCAAAATCAGTGGTTAGATTAAATCCTGTTATGAGGGACCTAATCATTAATGGACACGCGGATGAACTCTAAAAGTGAGCAGTGAAGAAGAAACAGAGCAAACAATAGAAGACATAAATCAGAGCTGAGGCGGTTGAGAGCATTGGGGAAAATCAACTAGCCTGGTTGAACACTCTAAAGGAGGAAATCTCCAAGTTGGAATGAATTCGAAGGTAGAATTGAGTATGTTCCAACAAATTTTGGACATATGGAATTCAAAGGAAAAATCACCAGATATGTCAGACCTGTTCGTAACGATCCCTTTAAAGTAAGAGAATTGTCCTTATATATTACTCCTTTTGTAATTGACCTCTATTTTTAGAATCTTGGGGAAGTTTGATCATTTTGAATTCCACAAGTAACTCCTCTCTCTATATATATATCATCCTGAGTATATAGAAGAAAGGAGATGAGGGAAAGAGGATCATGCCCTCGTAGCAGGAAGGCTTTTTGTAAAATTATGGAGCCAAACTGAATATATAAAGCAGAAGTAGTTTTTGAACTATTTATGAAAAGATTCTAGTTGGCAGTGATATGAGTTATGTTTCCTTTCTTAGTATGTACTTCTGGGGTCCCTAAAATCACATTCACAGTTTCTTCTTTTAAATTGGAGATTTAGAAGTCTGGAATTCATCCGATGATGATTTAGACTTAGCAATTTAAATTCATGTGGTTTTCTTCTTAACTAGGTCATAATTCATTCAATTATTCTCTGATACAGTTATATGTTCTTCCCTTTCCTCTTTTACCATGCAAATTTTCAGTTTAGACTCAAACTCAATGCCTCATTTAGCCTTTTCCTCTTGATATTTCTCATAACTTGTAAATTCATTGTTCATATTCGACTCCATAGCCCAAATGCCATCTATATTCTCTCAACAAACCTACGACAAACAAACCAAATCTATGTAATGATCCCAAGCCATTATGCAAGGATCATCACTGTTTTGGTGTCTTTTTGAAACTTTTTCTGAGTGAGGTATTTCATCAAACACTTTGTTGATCTACCTTTTAGATGTGTTTATATGTGTGTATGCAGCAAATAACAGAAAGAGATAACCATGGAACATACCTCAACCATATGCAATAAGATAGACAAGCCAAAACATCTCAATTCTTCTTTATTC
>JASDQU010242666.1:104312-121939 GCA_032191745.1 Picea mariana
TGTGAGATCATTGCAAAATATGCTAATATGATAAACTGTGTAAACAATGGCCTCATCTAAAAGAAGGAGTGGAGAATTCAATGAAAGAACCAATGGAGTTGGTAGTGTAAAGCTCCCTCTATTGTTGCAGTCTACTTGACTCTTCCAAAGGGTGCATATGAGTAATCATGTTATACACTTGAATTTTGTTAATTTTTCTACAAAGGTGTGTTTTACAATTCAATTTAGAAGAGATTATAATGTAAAATTAAAAAGAAACACAAATATGAGAAGAATCGTTAAGATAAGATAGGAAACCATAAATAGAAGGTATATCCATGAAACATTTGGACTTAAAAACGTTGTGGAACATAATTAGACCTTGAAAAATTACTAGAACATGATAGGCCACAACACACAATCCAAAAAAACACTCTATTTTCCCTTTATAACATATCCACCTTCTATTCTCTTCTCTTCGACATTCCCTTCCCCTAATTTAGGGGTATGCTAGTTTAAGATAAAATGGAAGAAAAGTTAACACCACACAAAAATCATGATAAAAGACAAAATATTGGGGAGAAATAACCCAATGCCTAGATAACAAGGAAAGAATTGGTGTTACCATATGTAGTTGTTGATGAGATCGTTGTTAGTGCTCTACTTGATTCTCCTTGAGATGATTGTTAGTGCTCTACTTGATTCTCCTCTCCTTTCAAATCTCCTTTCTTTTTAAGGGACTTGGTTCATCTCCTTTCCTTTTAAGAGACTTGGTTTGGTGTAGTGGTTTAGAATACTCACTTCCTTTCTTGAGCTTGTTAGATTCAATTTTACATAAGATGCCTCTCTTACAATGAATGTAGAAGTCTCTTATTTTTGTATTCAACTTCTTTGTTTTGTTTGAAGGTGGTGAAATATATCATAAGTGAGTGACCCGCCAACAATTAAGACAACCATCACTTTCTATTCTTCGCAAATGTGGGATAACATATCATCATTATTCGAGGAAAACCATGCCACTTAAAATGACCGACTAGAGGTCCATAAGGGAGCAAAGTTTCACTCCTACCAAATGCATCTAGGTCTTGGGTTGTTAACATATTTCCTTATATCCAAAAAAGATGATCTCTTAGCCAATTAGAAGCAGTTTTAGGTCTTACTTTAGGACTAAAATGTGGTTTCAACCTAAATACTATATGGAAGAAAGACAATATCCCTTATGGTCTTATTTTCGGATCAAAAGGTGGTTTCAACCTAAATAATACATGCAAGAAAGCCAATATTCCTTATGGTCATTTCTAAGGATATCTTAAATGGGATCATATGCTTCGTAATAACATTTAACATTAACTCCATACATGAAACTAGATACTACGTCCCCAATTACAATATAACCTCTTGCCAAATAAAAATTCAAGTTCTTTATTTAATTTTTGTTAAAAATTAGCTTTATGAATAATGTGTTTTTATAACCTATAAATTAAAAAAACAAAAAAAACTATTTATTATCATTGCACCAGTGACACCCACATCCCAGTATGAGGGAGATGTGTAATTCCTTTCGTTCTCAACATGGAGTTGACAAGTAGCATTTAAAAAAAAAATCAATGTGGGCTATAAATAAAATATTTCAACATTCCATATAATAAAATAAAAAGAATGTGATTAGAATATGAATATAATAAACATATATATTCCATTATAATTAACATATATTGTTAAACACAAATATATTATGAGTACTCATTTTTAATTTTCTAAGCAATTGCATGTGAGTACAACCAACATACATGCACCTTAAGTCTTCATTGTCGAAATGCAAAACTTTTATCATTTTTTTTCAATTTAAAAAAACTTTTCACCATAATGGATTTGATCCCCATCAAAAATCCCAAGTAAACATGAAAGTATATTGTTGTATAATCATTTTGGAGTTAAATTGTATATATATTTTGGAATTAAACTATGTAGATAGTTTTGAAACATCCAACGTTTCGCATGGACACTCCACCCATCATCAAGGAGCATACTATTTTCCAATCAATCAACTTATCTTGGATGTTTCAAAATTATCTACACAGTTTAACTATAGAAATTATATAATAGTTATGACAAACTGTGAAAACACACACCATGAAACTATATTGATTCAAGACACTCTTCCACAATAGAAACACTTGTTTGATTCCCGATTGATGTAGTATGCAACTTTACCAACAAAAATACATTAATAATCAAGACTATTTATCATCATTGCACAGTGATTGAATGGTTCAATACACAATGCTACATTACAAACCCCGGTTCGATTCCCGGTTAGTGCAACATGCGACTTTACCAACAAAAATACATTAATAATCATGATTATGTATCGTCATTCAACTAGTGATCGAGTGGTTCAGTACACCCTATGATCCAGATTATTTTCAAAATGAAATGAAAGCAAAGATATTACAATGAAGTGCACATAAATATTACCAGAAACAAAGAAATACAGTAATACATTATTTCTATTAATGAAATAAATGTACAAAGACTGTAAAAATACAGAGTGAAAGACTCACTAGAATGGTGGCAGCGTATCTCTAAGAAGAAATGTGACGGCTACGCTTATTTTCAAGAAGATGACTACAATGAGGCTCTGAAGGCATTTTTATAATAAAAATGAATGTCAAAACCCTAGACATCCAAAAACCTAACCCTAAGAGATGAAGCGCCAAAATTCATATGGGCCCCATTGGGGTAAGTTTGTACATCAACTTCTCGAGGTCGTAATTTTTGCATACGATCTATGTTTTAGGTGTGTAATATCCCATTGGAAAGGTATTTTTGAGAATTACACATTATGCTATTAAACTCTAACTATGTCTATAGTTTGAATGTGGCAAGCCAAGAAAACAATGTTTAGGGCCCCAAAACGACCCTAGAAGTACAAATAGATGTACTGACATGAAAAATTCCAAAATAAGCCATTTGGAATAGGTGGCAGGCCACCATTATCCACTTGCATGTTGTGTATGGATTCAAGACAACCCCAGAAGTGTAGAACCCACAATTACAAGGAAATGTCCCCATTACAGAGAAACATGTTGAACTGAAAACTGCTAAGATGAGCCAGTTGGAATTTGGAACAGGTGGGTGGCTACCAATATCCACCTAGATCAGTCCTCCCCCCTTAGGAAGCAATGGTATCCATTGCGTTGAGTGCCCAGGAAAGAGGGGAAATCGTTTGTTGAATCTCAATCTTGGTGATTTGTGTTCCTTGTTGGAGAAGTTGTGTTGCTTAGTCTGTGGAAGGCTGTCACAAACCTATTGTTGGCGAGATTGAATCTATTCCACCAACCTGTTGTCTCTAGGATTGATGGGGCATTGTGCATGCACCATTGTAGGTGAAGAAAAATTAACTTCTTTCTCTTTTTCAAGCTGCTTCTATTGGATAGAAGGTGTTGAGGCTCCAATGGTTGCAATGGCCTTTTGTACATCCTTTGAACAGACTATGAAGAGGATGAATTTTGCAGTATGAGAGATTACCTTGCAACACTATTTTGGTGGAATAATAGTCGAAACTTCCTCTGGTATCCTATAGAACTGACCCCCCTAGAGTAATAATCACACTACAGGGTCGAGACTCATAAACAACATGACATTTCCACATATATGGTTGGCCTAAAACAACAACACATACATCAAGAGGGGAAACATCACACACTAGCGCATCCTTGAAGGATTGGATGCCATAGGACAGGCGACATTGTTGGATGACATGGATATCTTGTCCCTGGTGAAGCCACGTGATGTTGTATGGTTGTGGGTGTGGTGTTGTCGACAACCCCAACTATTGACGACCTCAACTGAGATGAGGTTCTTCTGGCTACTGCTATCAACAATGAAATGCAATGAGGTCCCTTTCACCCACATCTGTGAATGGAAAAGGCACTCCCCCTCTTTAGGATCTATTGGTTCTTCTGGTTGAATTGTTGTGGTCGTGACAATAGTAGTGGGGTCTGTGTCAATGATCTATCTTTTTTCATTATTTTTTGGATCAGATTCTAAATCAGGGTTCGACTCCTTGTCTTTGATCTCGACCACCAGTGATTGTTTTGAGCGACATTTGTTATAGAAATATTTGCCTCACCCCATGAAATCTTGCATAGAAGGCCTTTTTCCATTTCCCTATGCATACTTAAAATTCCTTTTTGCAAATCCCACAGCTAAAAATACATTTTTTCTACATATATGCACCTTTCCTACTATACAACATGTGTATATGCAGGTTGCACCACTACAACCTGCGTACATCGGGAAATGTGCCCAAAATTGAAAAATGGTGTTGGGTTTCCATGTCACGTCACGAGATAAATGATCCTTGGCCTTACATATACTGGAAACATTCCGACTCAACCCTTTAGTTCCACTTGAAGGCTATAAATGGGCCAAATCCGAGCTATGGAAAAGAGGAGAAAGAATTCAACTTTGAGAGCAAAGTTACTCTGGAGGAATTATTCACTTCACATTGAGTCTGCATCCCTTTATCCTTTAAGTCTGAACACAATGTTCATCCCCTAAGCTCTTCCCTTACTGATTGAGAACTTCATTGTCTCTCTTATATGAGCTTGCCTTTGGTGGAGGATTGAAGTGGTGGAGACCCAGCTGGAAGGAACTTAGGTTCTCGGTTCTGAACCGTGGCGACACAGAAGTCTGTAACTTATTCACTTCTGTTGATTATATATTAATAGAAATACTCTTTTCCCGTCCAATTGATATCTTGCAAATATTTGAATTATTATTCCATGGGCATATTTGTTATGAATGTTGATGGATTATGCTATTGAATGTGCTAGCATCATACATTATCACCATATTCTTGTGTTGCTTGGTTGTTGAGGACTAGTTGCAGGTATATTGCTTTGGGTCAAGTGCTCAATGGTGGACTTCATCGAACGTCTAGACGGGGTAGACCTTTTATCTTTCCTTGCTAGCATATCTATTTATATAGCATACTTGAGAATATAGTTGATTTCTGTAGTCATTTTCTTCTGTTTTGGTTTACCCCTAGCCATAGAGAGATTTTCCTCGTAACAGAATTGGTGACCATATTGGGGACATAGTCTTCTTTTTTGGGGTTTGGAGTGTTTTTCTTCTTAAATTTATCTCATTCATATTGAGTTTCTTGTCGTATGATTTCTTGATAGCCTCTGTTCACTCTGGGTCTAAGTCTTTCAGCCTTGTCCTTATCCTAGTTGTGTTTTGACACATATACGCGAGTTTTTGCTTGATAGTCGCGTACATACGCGTGTTGTCCTTCAGCAAGTTGCGTACATACGCGCTTTTACCTTGAAAAATCGCGTACATCAACCTTTGTTGATTGTTTGTTGGGTTTGGTGGTTGTTGGGTAGGTTTTGATGTTTGTTGAGTCTGCTTGGGTCTCTGTAGTCACTATTAAGTGTCTGTGGAATGACAAGAAACCTGTCTTTGGTTGAATTTTTGGGTGATTCATTTCTCATCATCTTTTCATTTTGATTGTACTTGCACCTTGGGCTGGGTGTTTTACTACTTGATATCTTACTTGGGTTGTCTCTGTCTATACACAGTAGAGTCTTTATATCAAGTTGTTGTTCAGTCCTTGCATTTTCATTTTTCTTATATTGAAAATACAAAAAAATAGGCATTTCACATTGATCGACATTTTGATCTCGAGTCTTTGTCCTTTATCTTAGTGCATGTAAAGAAAGATTGCATTTTTATTTAGAATTGCATAATTGAATTGAAAATTGCATGTTTAGGAAGCATATCATTCTTTGGAAATTAAAGTTAGGACTTTGCATTGTTTTCATATTCATTTACTTTACTTGTTGAGTCATAACATCACTAGTTTCACGATCGCACCTTTTGAGTAAGAAAGGCCATTAAAATTAATGCTATAATTTAAAATTTATTAGTAACGATTTTGTTTTCTAGGGTGCACAAACTAGCTTAGGATTTACTTCCTTGGAATAAGATTTTGTGAGTAAACTTCTCCAAGGCTATTAAATCAACATATCCGTCTAACTAAGGGAGTGGATAAATCCATTGTATAATCAATAATATCAGGAGGCTCCGCTTACACCGGAGTTAAGCACGAGGTCGCGTGAGGTCGGTTGAAGGGATATCCCACTGATACCTTCTTAGCATCAAATATATTTATGGGGATCTATTTGTATATGGGGATCTTGTTAATGCCCTTACCTCCGTGAGAGGCGGTGCTTTCAATTTTTCGGGTTTTAATACCCTTCCCATATGGTGGACCTAACTTATGATTGTTTGCCTATGCATCAGTTATACTGTGGTTGCTTAGTTTATTGACTTAGGTTCCACATAGGTTACTTGTAGGGGTTATTTTGCAGATACCCTGGGTCAGATAAGGTTCAGACAACACACAGCCTTTATGGAGGATTACCTCTCCGGGGGGATCTGATCGACTGGTTGTTAAGCCCACAAGGGCCCTTATAACTGATTCTGATACCTCTGATATTTAGCAGGGAGTCGCAGGCCCTCTTGGGCGAGGCATACCTAATTTAGGGAGGGAGGCCCCTTTCAACCACTTTATCTTGTTTGTGTGCATATTGG
The DNA here is from genome assembly GCA_032191745.1 of Picea mariana. Classification (NCBI taxonomy): domain Eukaryota; kingdom Viridiplantae; phylum Streptophyta; class Pinopsida; order Pinales; family Pinaceae; genus Picea; species Picea mariana. The sequence goes on from JASDQU010242666.1 coordinate 110,898, forward strand.
AAATTTGATTATTTTTTGTGTGCTCTTTAATCATTAGTAGACCTTTGATTTTTTAAACCATGCCTTGAGTTGTTGTTATCATGGATAGTGGAGTTCCTATGAATCCCTCCTTAACCGCTAACGCCCCCATGATGTTCACTCATTTCATGGGGACGAATCTGTCTTATTTTCATAATGGTGTGCAGAATTATGACACTCAATCCATGCCTTGGGTCTCTACTCATTTTCCTGTTGATATGCCAAATGTGCCTTCACCCTTTCCATCCTCTCCCTAACCCACTTATATGAATCCTAGCATTGGATTTGGGGGCACCATGGCCCCACCGTCTACATCTTCATTTGATAGGATTCATGCCCTTTAACCAACTCTCACTGTGGGAGGTTGGAACCTCCTCTCTTATGGATCCAGTCCTAGCTATGTTTTTTCAGGATCCGGTACTCAAATGGGTGGTTATTATACTTATTACACCCAATCTGTGTATCATTCTTCCTCCATGTCAGTTCCTACGAACACTTTTCCCATGGCAGGTCCACATATATCCCTGGGTATTTCATACGGGGGAAATCAATTTTATAGTTTGGGCTACCCTCTTCATGGAACCCCTTCACATGGGGGAAACATATATCCTCAATTGAATAACCCTTATCATACTTTTGTCTCTTCCCAAACTTCAATGATGATGTTCATACAAACCTCTACGGATCTATTAGGTGAAGGATACTACCTTTCTGGACAGGGACAACGTGTAAACCAGGACCCTTCCTGGCCTACAATGCTTCAAAACCAATCTTTCACGGGACCTTGGTCTCAAATGCCACAACTCACCACCACCACTAGTCCAGTCACTTCCGGTCATATTGGAGCTCCATTACCAACCCCTGCTAGTCATGTTGGAGATTGGTCGACGACCTATGCAATTCATGTTGAAGACCCGCAACTAGTCGCTGCTAGTCATGTTGGGGGAATCACTCCAGTCACCACGAGTCATATCGATGTCACATCTCCAACCTCTGTACATCATGTGGGAGATGACTCTCTCACCTCTGCTAGTCATGCTGAGAGGATTTCACCAACCATTGTAAATGATGTTGGGGGCATTCATACGATTGAGAAGCCTAGACATCTCAAACGTAAGCCCAAATTAATTTGTAGGAATTGCGAAGGAAATCACCTTACTCATTTTTGTCCTACTACTGTTGGGATACAATAAGCATGGTTCTCACATGAGGGCCCTTCAGGTTCTAAGGCGTCTATGGTTTCCCCACACCCTGTTTATCCTTTTATTGACATGGCAGTCACGCTGATGTAATCCTCTCTTGACCACACCCCCATTGTCGAGGGTGATGTGTCTCATGTCCCTATTATCACGCATCCCATTCAACCCAGATTTGAAGAAGTGGTCATACAAGTGCAACCTATGTACAGTCCAAATCTCTTTTTGGAGGGTGTTTCATCCTTCAACCATGTCGTTATCATTTATGATTCTGCACATTCTAAACAAGAGAGAGTTTTACTCTCCCTGAGTACTCTCCCTCCAAGTCCTGGAGAAGTTCCCTTTGATTGGGAAGGTCTTGTGGGGTATCTTATGCCTCCTCCTATGTCCTTTCAAGTAAGAGACATCATCTGATATATCACGAAGACAGTACTCTCTGCTAGCACTTTATCCTCCTCAACATGGAGAGCTTTGGGTTTTCCCAAGCTTGTGTCAGTTATTCGTAAGATACTGACATTTCACAGAAGTTTGGCATGGGAGCCTTGGCCTCCCTCGTGACGTGTAGCCTAGAAACTCCCAAGCGAGTCTAATTTAAGCTCTTTTTGGACTCATCTAAAAAGCGAAAAGATTTCCGAGTGAATTTTTCCCTTTCACACTCGTTAAATTGAACTTGAAAGGTCCTGAGTCTTAGTTAATCTCTTTTCCGACTCGTTTTCAAAAAGTGAAAATATTGTCGAGTGAACTTGTCTCTTTCACACTCGTAAATTGGATTTGAAAGGACGTCTATTTGGTACAAGTTTATCCCTTTTTCACACCAAGTAGACAAAGATTACAAAAAATGACATTTTTTGACACTAAGTTGTGATTGCATATCATGCCCTTGTTTTCATTATTGAGCCTATATTCGGTTCTCGCTTTGGGTTATAAACCGTTTGCCTCAAAAAAATTTCATCCTCAACCAAGTAGAGCCTCGTTTATATCCTTTGCAACTTGACACCCTATACCTAGGAGGGAACATTCCCCCGAGTGTCCATCTCCCGCATGCACCTCCTTTCATTGAGCATAGCTATGTTCCACTGCTGGAACTATTTTTTCTTACTTGTGACACTCGTTTCCTCCTCTGTATCATAGAATTCATTTGAATATGATAAAACAAAAAAATATGGTTAGGAAGGGAGTATTATCTTATATTGGCAGCAGTCATGTCGCCTTTGAACAAAACACAAAGTTATTGGGTCCACTTGTCATCATAATTTTGGGTTTAGCATGGCCTTAGGAATTTGAGCTTGTTACAGAGATTTTTATCCCCCGACTAGTTACTCTTCCAGTCCCTATGGAGAATTTGATTGATGCCTCTTGCATCTCATGGTTTCATCATTGAGTCTATGTTACCAGAGTCTTTCATATGTCTCATGCTCTTGTTCAAAGGATGTCTATCAACTTGTGTCAGCCATTCCTCAGAACTCTTGACTTTGCATGTCGGTCATACCATCAGTTTGTCTCAGAATCACATGAAGTTGTATTCCTATTACGTACCCTGGTCCTACTTCCCTCATTGGTAGGTAACCTTGAACCCAACAGTCGATATTTAAGCATTGGTCGTTGATTGGGTGGTTTCCCTTGTGTTCAACGGCAAGACATCTATTCACACATTGGGATTCATGCAGTGTCTTGGATGCCATTATCCTTATTGGTGGTTTCCTCGCATTTGTCAGCAATTTTCCTCATTCGTTGTTATTCAGAGGGTCTTTTTCATGTACCGCTTTCACTTGGCACACACGAAAGGCACACAATATCGTTGGTTCATGAACATGTTCTTCGTCTGATTTCCTCCAAATCATCAAGCTCCTGCTTTGTACCTTGTGCTAAATGATGAGAGATTCCTTAATGCTCTCCTTTCAACAGGTCTCCTTCCATCGAATTCATCTCATCTATTCTGGAAACGAGACCTAGAGTCCTATGAGTACCTAGAGGCTTGTAGACATTAGTGGTAGGTCCTCTCACCATCGACAGTTGGGAATACATTAATGTCTCATGATCGATGGATTCTTCAAGTGTTCGACCCCGACTCCTTTATTCACACTTTTAAGAATGTACGTAGTGCCTTAATACCTACTTTCATCATCGGTAGGTTGTCTTGCGTTTGTTAATGGTATACCTCAGTGACCGTTAATCAAAAGAAGTCTCATTATGTTCGAACTCAACTCCTTTATTCACATGATGTAGACTTTCACCTTTGGCGAATTTTGTAGAAGACTTGAACACATCAGTATGTAATCGCATATTTCCTAAGTTGTTGCTACATTTTCATTGGACCAGTACCTGTGTGACTTCAGTGATCATTGGAGATCAGATTGTACTCCATTGTATATAGATATCTTGAGATTGATTTTGAGACTGGTTCTACTGGGCCTTGTTCGTGACTATGAAAACCTTTGGCATGTAACTGCATTCGTATTTGCCTATTCATGGCCATGGAAAGTTGTTTGGTATATTTTCACATGGATCTGCAGTGTAATTCAAATTCGCAGCCATGTATGCAAAGTCAGTACAGATTGTAATGAACAACTAGTTCTTCCAGCTGGGTCCCCATTACTCCACTTCTAGTTTTTTATAATGTATTTCAGCCATCACAGATACTCCTCTGACCTCACACATTAGGGGGCATCTGTTATAGAAAGATTTGCCTCACCACGTGCAATCTTGCACATAAGGCCTTTTTCCATTTCCTTATGCAGACTTAAAATCCCTTTTTGAAAATCCCAGAGCTAAAAATACAATTTTTCCACATATGCGCACCTTCCCTACTATACAGCATGCGTATATGCAAGTTGCACCACTACAACCCACGTACATCGGGAAATGTACCCAAAATTGAAAAATGGTGTCGGGTTTCCATGTCACATCATGGAATCAATGATCCTTGGCCTTCCATATACTGGAAACGTTCTGACTCAGCTCTTCAATTCCACTTAAAGGCTATAAATGGGCCAAATCCGAGCTATGGAAAAGAGGAGAAAGAATTAAACTTTGAGAGCAAAGTTACTCTGGAGGAATTATTCACTTCACATTGAGTCTGCATCCCTTTATCCTTTAAGTCTAAACACAATGTTCAACCCCCGAGATCTTCCTTTATTGATTGAGAACTTCATTATCTCTCTTATATGAGCTTGCCTTTGGTGGAGGATTGAAGTGGTGGAGGCCCAGCTGGAAGGAACTTAGTTTCTCGGTTTCGAACCGTGCTGACATAGAAGTTTGTAACTTATTCACTTCTGCTGATTATATCTTAATAGAAATACTATTTTCTCGTCCAATTGATATCTTGCAAATATTTGAATTATTATTCCATGGGCGTATTTGTTATGAATTTTTATGGATTATGCTATTGAATGTGCTAACATCATATATTATCACCATATGATTGCGTTGCTTGGTTGTTGAGGACTAATTGTAGGTATATTGCTTTGGATCAAGTGCTCAACAATGGACTTCATCTAACATCTGGAAGAGGTAGGCCTTTTATCTTATCTTGCTAGCATATTTGTTTATATAGCATACTTGAGAATAGATTTGATTTCTGCAATTATTTCCATCTGTTGTGGTTTACCCCTAGCCATAGAGAGATTTTCCTTGTAACAACATTCAATGGTGTTGTGCCAAGGGATTTTGTGGAAGTTGCACCACTTCCCAGTGTCATTCTTCATCTTTCCTTTACCCTTCATTTCATGTGTCTTGGACCAGTTGTCAGGAGGTTGTTAGTTAGGGTCGTCTTTATCATGATTTGGTTGTTACAGATTTGTAGACTCAAACTCCCATTTGTTTTGGTTCCTAAATTTATTCTTGATTTTGACAACATGTCGATAGGCAGCTCCCAATGATGAGATGTTTAGGAAATCCATTTCAGTTTGGATGTACCTATGCATAGCCCCACGGTATTTCAGAACCAGATGCCACTCAGAGTCTTTGATACCTAGCTTGGTGTGTAGGGTATGGAAAGTATTTATGAACTCCGACATTGTTTGGCTCTTCTCTTATCGCGGTGCGGTCCATCTCATGTACTGGTCGTCATAGTTATCAACATGGTAATATTGTTCCTTGACCGCATCCAAAAAAAAATTACAAGTGGGCTCGGCCACATATATTCCATATTCCTCTATGCAATTTTGCTCCTAGTAAGTTTCCCACCAATGTTTGATATGGGGGAAAGCCTTGAGGAATGTGAAGGTGACCTTTTCCTTGTCAGATAAATTGTGAACACGGAAATAACCTTCTAGCATATTTAACCATTTTTCTAGGGCATCCACATCTATATGACCTACAAATACGGGAATATCAAAATTAACTTGTACCTTGAAGGGAGAGGTTCCTCCAAAATGGTTTCTTGATGAAGATGTGTTTGTTGCTAATGAAAGATGTTGAAGGATGTGGGAAAAATTCTCCATCATTTCATCCCTCTGTCGCATGAGAACTTGCTCAAGAAACAGGGTAATAGAAACTCTTTCTCTGCCATTTTTCTTTTCTTCCTCCATGGAGGGTTTCTTGGGCATGCGAGAGAGATTTTCCTCAAGAGAGACAAGATCAAGACCCAACTTGATATACTCGGACCTCATTGGGTACATGCACTGAAAAACGATCAAGAGCGGCCTTCTCTGATATGATCGATCTGGATGATTTTAGGAACGTAATGAAAGAAAAGATATTACAATGAAGTGCACATAAATATTACCAGAAACAGAGAAATACAGTAATACATGATTTCTATTAATGAAAGAAATGTCAAAGACTGTAAAAATACAAAGTGAAAGACTCGCTAGAATGGTGGAAACTTATCTCTTAGAATAGATGTGACGACTACACTCATTTGAAAGAATATGAGTACAATGAGACTCTGAAGGCCTTTTTATAATAAACATGAATGCCAAAACCCTAGACATCCAAAAACCTAACCCTAGAGATGAAGCGCCAAAAGTCATGTGGGCCCCGTTGGGGTAAGTTAGTACATCAACTTCGCAGGGTCATAATTTTTGCATACGATCTTCAGTTTAGGCATGTGATATCCCATTGGAAAGGTATTTTCGACAACTACACATTATTTCATCAAAATATAACTCTGTCTATAGTTTGAATGTGTCAAGCCAAGAAAACATTGTTTATGGCCCTAAAACGGCCCTAGAAAAAGATGTACTGACATGAAAACTTCCAAAATAAGCTAGTTGGAATAGGTGGGTGGCCACCATTATCCACCTGGATGTTGTGTAGGGATTTAGGACAACCCTGGAAATGCATAACCCACAATTACAAATAAATGTCCCCATTACAGAGAAACATGTTGAATTGAAAACTGTCAAGATGAACCAGTTGGAATTTGGAACAAGTGGGTGGCCACTAATATCCACCTGGATCACCTTGCCACGTTACAAACCCCATTTTTTTATTCTCGGTCACTGAAACATGCACCTTTACCAACAAAAATACATTAATTAGGCAGGGCTCTTTATCATCATTGCACCAGTGATCTAGTGGTTTAATGCACCCTTCCATGTTACAGACCCTGATTTGATTTCTGGTTGGTGCAGCACAAATACATTAATAGTTGGGACAATTAAAATGACTACAAAATAGTATTGGGAAACACCATTGTCACAAATTCCAGTTAGGATACCTAGTTTTCACTCACGTGATCTGCGTTCGAATCCCAACAAGGGAGGATGGACATTTTCGTGGTTTACGAAGAGATACATTATTCTCTATAAACAAAATTGTTCAGTCTATCCAACATGTCGAACATGTCAAAATACACAAATGATGGGTTTGTGAATGAAATTCAAATGATACCTACATACATACATGATGTATGAGGAATAAAAATGAAATCAAACTTGTATAATTTGGAATAGTGAAATTTTAAAATATGTACAGGATCAAATATTCTACCATATATGCTTCTTAAATCTTGATTTATAAGAAGAGTTAGTTATCATACATATTAGTGTGTAGTAATAATCCCAATATCTAAATAGAGAGTGGAAATGATTCTCAATGAGGACATCAATATGGTTGAGATGAATGTTAAAGTATTTTTATTTTTATTTTTTGATTTATTATAATATAAGAATCAAATAACCTTGGAGGAACAACAAAAATGGTGTTTTCATGGGACTTGGTATTGCTTCTAATAATATAGCAGAAGCTTGTGCCTTAATGCTAGTTTTTGTAGCTCAGAGGTACTTCTGCATTGGCAGTGCCCAACATGCAGAAGTCACGAGCAAATGTCTCTCTCAAGTGACTTTATAAAGTGATTTTATAAAGTGTAGTTAGGGTCTTTTAATATATAATGGGTAAAAATGACTTTATGAAGTTTGGGTCACTTAAGTGATTTAAGTGAACTCAACAAAAGATTAAGTTATGATCATTGATCTCGAGAGGGAAATATCTAATTTTGACTGCCTATCTCTTTGGAGATCTAGGGTTAGGGTAGTTACTCATTAATGAGTGAATAAAGGCGACATTTGAGGGAGATGGGGTGCACTTTTCAAGGAGAGGTTAGAGGGACTGTGAAGAGACACATTTACCAAGAGAGATTGAGCTAGAAGAAGAAGAGTAACATCAAAGGAGTATTGGCATGCATCCCAAGGATATTTGCAACTGCATTTCATATCATTACAGTACGTATTTAAAAGCAAGTCGTATATCAGAGAAAATGCACAGAAATTGAAGTTGATCTCTTGCACAGATTTCGAGGTGCATTTATGACTAGGTAAATCCATACATGTCTTTATTGTTGGTATTGTAGCTTTGCAAAGAAATCGAGGAGTGTTTTTTTTGCTAGGGAGGTCATATTTTTCAGCTCGTACAGATGAAATCTAGCACAGATTTCAAGGCAGAAGTCTAGTATGATTGTTTTAGGTCTTTGGCACATTTTTCGAGGTGGACAGTAGACACAAGTTACAAGATAGTTATTGTGCATTTATTGTCGTAATATTTTTGTTGTATTAGATCATTTTGGGGATTAAATACGTAGAGTAAGTAATTATTCTATGACCCATATCCATGAGTATTAGTCGCAACTGACCATTTATTCTCATGATTTGAATAGACCACTTAACACTCACTAATCGAGTGATGCTCACAGGGGTTAAGAATCACATAGCATAAATAATCACTTATGGGGCTTGCACCCAGTAACCATGACTTCTTAGGTGGTCACCCATCCCAAGACGCCTCTGGCTCAAGCACTCTTAACTGTGGAGTTTTCTTCACAATCAAGCCCACTTAGCTTGCTACCCCATTTGCAAAACCTTATCAAGTATTGTACCTTATGAAATATCCAGTTAGAGATCAATTCACTCTTGTTATTTAAGCATAGAGTCATTTTTGGGATTAACTGCGTAGAGTAAAATTCATTGATCTATGACCCATATCCATGAGTATTAGTCACAACTGACCATTTATTCTCATGATTTGAATAGTCCACTTAGCACTCATTACATCGGGTGATGCTCATAGGGGTGAAGAAGTGGGATTGAAACCAACAAAATGAATCACATAACATCAATCATCACTTATGGGGATTGTACCCGATAACTCAGAAATATTTTCTTGCAAGCACAATAAGAAGAATCTCTCCTTGGCTAGTTTTCCCTTAGGGATTTTTCCAGGGGAATTTCCCAGATATCTATTGTCAAATGTAGTGATATTTTGTATGTTGTTCATTGTTATTTCCACTGCTATATTTTTCAGTTTGCTTGGCCAATGTATTTCTACTCAGTAGTTCTAGTTGAATGCTTGTGTTAACATGCACTATTGGTGAATGACTATTGGAGGTTGAAATCTTGTTATTGACTAAGTGATTGTCTAGTAAAATTACAACATGGTATTAGATCTTGGGCTCTGAGGTTCAGTGGATAGATTTTGGCACTTGGATAGCAGTGATTTGCATAGGCTTTTGCTCAAAAGAAGAAGGGAAAGAAATGGTGTTTGTCAGTTGGACAAGGATGAATTCCAGACTCAGGTTTGAGGATAGGTTGGAGGAGATCTCCAACTACTTGTAGTGGAAGGTAAGGATTGCAGTTGTTCTCAGGGAGAACAAGTTGTGGGTGTTTTCGAGTACCATCGTGACAATACCTTCATCAAATCCCATTTCCCTAGGCCTTCATGAGGTGACTGAAGCAAGGGCTTGAAAGATAATCTTGGATGGAGTAAGATACCACCTGATTCCACATTTGGATGAGAAGTTGACAACCAAGGAAATGTGGTACGCATTGATAAACTTGTACGAGAAAAAGAAAAAGAACATGAAGATGGCCCTAAGGGACAAGCTCCATAGCACTAGAATGGCCAAGGGAGAGAGTGTAGCCTCCTATATCACCAGGATTAGATAGGTGAATGATGAGTTGGCAGTTGTAGGGGGGATTATTCCAAACTCAGAGTTGGTGTGCATATCCCTCAAGGGCTTCACCAAAGAGTGGGATGTTTTTGTGAAGTGTGTGGTGGGGAGAGAGAAGCTCCCATATTGGAGCATACTATGGGATGACTTTACTCAAGAATATATTCAAGAGGGTTCTCATTGGGAGAAGGTAGAAGATGGTGCAGACAAGGAGAAATTTGTTCTTGTGGGAAAGAGCAAAGACAATAAGAAGGACATGAGCAAAGTGAAATGCTTGGAATGTCACAATACTGACCACTACGCTAGTCAATGTCTGAACAAGAAGAAGAAGAAGGAGCTAGAGGTATCATCTTCAGCTGAGGTTGTTGAGTTTACTAAGAAGTTCAAGAGGGAATTTTCTCTAATTATTGGTATTTCAAGCATTGATAGTGCAGAGTTTGGGGACATTGGAGTGTGGTTTATGGATAGTGGTGCATCTCGGCATATGATGGGAATGAGGCCCATTTCCTTAGTTTTTTAGAGATAGACTCGGACTGTTATTTGGGTTGTGGGGATAACACCAAACATGCAGTAAAAGGGGTTGGATGTGTGAAATTCCAGTTGGAGTCAGGAGGTTTTTTGGAGTTGGTCGAGGTGCATTTGTTCCAGAGATACCAATAAATTTACTCTCAATGTCAGCTTTGGAGGTTGATGGATGTGGAGTTGTGTTCTTCCATGGATTCGTATTTATATATCCATAGGGAGCTACTATAGACATAACAATTTTTCTTAGTGTCCAGCATGAGAGGTTATACATGTTGTTGGGACAGCTGTGGTTGGATCCAGTGGATTCTTGGATTCATAATTTTTTTCAGTGTCTGAGAGTGAGCAGGTTGATCAGAAGTGTGAGTAGATACCAGGGACTCAGGCTTCTTCCAGTACTCTCAAAGGACTCAAATGGTATGAGATGACACAGTTGGATGCTCAGAGGAGTGAGGAGAATTCTAGGAGCATAACTTGGATTGGAAGGTCTCCAGATAAGAGTTCAACACATGTAGCAACAGTGGTTTTCGGTTCAATGGGAGCAAAGGATTCTAGTTCAGAGGGAGTAGCTACAACAATGAATGAGATGATGGGGTTGGAGGAAGACTCTAGTGGAGGTTCTAGAAGTACCTCCCTTGCTAAAAGGGGGTGTTATTTTTTGTAGCTCGGAGGTACTTCTGCATTGGCGGTGCCCAACATGCATAAGTGACGAGCAAATGTCTCTCTTAAGTGATCTTATAAAGTTCAGTTAGGGTCTTTTAATATTTAATGGGTAAAAGTGACTTTATGAAGTTTGGGTCACTTAAGTGATTTAAGTGAACTCAACGGAAAATTAATTCATGACCATTGATCTCAAGAGGGAAAGATCTAATCCTTAACATCTATCTCTTTGGAGATCTAGGGTTAGGGAAGTTACTCCT
>JASDQU010242666.1:123532-150893 GCA_032191745.1 Picea mariana
AAGTGTCGAAATGTGAAAAACACATTTTGGTGTAGGTTTCAGTTACCGGGAGATTGAGAAGTCAAGAGTTGAGACTCTCCAACACAGGAGTCTCGAAGTCACGAAATGCGAAACCTCGAAATCTCGAAACATGCACATCTACCGGAATTTCGGATACCGGGAGTTAGAGGAGTCAAGAGTCAAGACTCTTCATCACAGGAGTAAACCCGAAGTCGCGAAATGCGAAATTGCGAAATGTCAAAGACTCCATACCGGAGGTTTGGATACCGAGAGTTGGAGATGTCAAGGACTCTCATGACAGGAAGCCCGAAATTGTGAAGTGAGAAAAATCGAAAAGTTGATCGGACTCCATTTCAGAGTTTCGCAGACCAGGAGGTGGAGTTGTCAAGAACTCTCACATCAAGAGTGCCGAAATCGTGAAATGTTGAAATGCGAAATTGCGAAAGGCACTAACAGCTAAGATCTTTTTTCAGAGTTTCGTGGATCGCGACATGGAGCGTCAAGTTATCTCATCATGAGGAATGTCGAAATGCCGAATTGTGAAATGGCGAAGTAAGCACAAGATCCATCATTTTAATCCAATGGTGCAGTTGAACTTGAATATGATCGGAGGGCTACTGTTCCATCTCAGAGTTAATTGAACAGTTATGAATCAGTTAGCAAAACTGATTCATGATTCTTGATCGGTTTGCGTTTCAGTTGCTGAGACATTTTCTTTTCCTAAGAAGATTCGAAGTGTAATTGTTGTCGTTGTTGTACATAAAAGAAAAACATAGAGACTATGCGGCGTTGGTTGTTCTGACTGAAAAATGAGTTGAACTGTAGAAAAGTAAAACTACAGTATGTGTAGTGTGAAGAAAGCTCAGAGAGAAGGAACATAAGCTGAATAGAAGAGAAAAGATGAAGAGAGCAGAATGTCCACATATAAAAAAGGATGAGAAGGACAGAGATAAAACAGATAGAAAGAGACAGCAAGTCAAGCCAAGTATGAACAGAGCAGAAGAATAATGTAGCAAAGAAGAATTGTAGAATAGTGAAGAAGTGGTAAGAATTGATTTATCTGTGTTGTTGGTTATTCAGTCATTTATATGTTAGGGTGGAAGGGAGGTGGTAGGGAGGACTATTTTCCTTAGAGGTTCAAGTGGGTGCTTAAACATAAGGAGTTGTAGCTTCCATCTGGTTGCAACCAGAGAAACCAAGGTGGCAGGGTGGTGCAAGGGAGAACAATTGTTCTCTGTTATACAGGTTGGTGCCTGTGTAACTGGAAGTTGGTGCCTCCATCTAGTTGGTGCTGGAACACTCAGGGAGTTGGTGCTTCCTTCTAGTGGGTGCTAGAGAAACCAGAGAGTTGGTGCTCTCATACAAGTTGGAGCTTGTAAAACAGAGGTAGTAGCCTCACATTGAGTTGGTGCTCAATTAAAGATGATGTACAAAACTTAAAAGATTGCCTATCATTTCAAAGAAGAAGAGGTTTTCTCCCTTTATGGGTTTCCTCATGAAAATATGTCTCTGTGTATATCTTATGTGTGAGTGATGCTTATTATTTATGTTGTCCATATGTAGTATAATATTGATGGTCATTTGGAGAAAGATTAAAAATAGTTTCGATTGTTAAAATTGTTTAAGCACAGTAACAAATGATTCACCCCCCCCCTCTCAATTGTCTTAGTAATTTCAACAATTGGTATCAGAGTAGGTTCCTTTTATTTAAAGGTATATCGATAAGCTTAAACATGACAACTCATGAAGGGACTTCAACTAGTAAGCCTCCTCTGTTTGATGGAACAAATTTTTCCTTTTGGAAGGTTAGAATGAGAACATATATAATGGCCTTAGGTGTTGATGTTTGGGATGTAGTAGAGACTGGATACATAAAGCCTGTTGTGATAGCCTCCAAGGATGATAAATTAGAATTTAGATTTAATGCTAAGGGAATGAATGCTATCTTGAATGGACTTGCAGAAGCCAAGTTTGTAAAGGTGATGCATCTTCAAACTGCCAAAGAAATGTGGGACAAACTTATTAGCAGCTATGAAGAAAATGAGAAAGTAAAAGATGCTAAACTTCAAACATTTAGGTTGAAGTTTGAACAACTAAAGATGAATGAAGATGAAACAGTTAGAAAGTATTTTTTAAGAGTTAAAGAACTTGTGAATTCCATGAAGGGTCTTGGTGAGAAATTTGAAGAATCACTCTTAGTTCAGAAGATTCTAAGATTTATGCCTGATAAATTTAATCCAAAAGTCTCTGCAATAGAAGAACTAAATGATCTTAAAACTTTGTCCATTGATCAAATTCTAGGAACTTTAACTGCATATGAAATGAGAATTAGCAAAGATAAATCCATTACTAGAGAAGCATCGTTTAAAGCAGACAAGAATACTGATTCAGAATTAGATGATATTGAGGCAAAATTTGTGAGAAGGTTAAAGAAAGGATTAGGAAAATATCAAGGCAAGTTGCCCTTCAAATGATTTAACTGTGGTAAGATAGATCATTTTGCATCTAAGTGTCCCCATCAGAAAAAGGACCAGAACTCTGATGATGAAAAGAAGTACAAATACAAGAAATATAGTAAGAAGAAAAGTTTGGTTGCAAATAATGACAATTCCTCAGAAGACACCGATAGTGATTCTTCCTATGAAGATAAGGTAAATGACTTCATGCTTATGGCCAAAGAGGATTATGATAATAAAATCACAGGCAATGATGATAATGATGAAGAAGCTGTGGTTGATATGGAAGGTGATCTGATCAGTGCACTGGAAGAAATTGACAGACTCAGAATTAAGAACAGAAAGCAAAAACATTTGTTGATACAGTTCAAGAAAGACAGTAAACAATATGATGAAGACTTTGCCCTACTGAAAGTGGAATTAGAAGAGGCAAAGAAAATAGAAGACATACTAAAACAACAATTGTCATAGAAGAAAGCCAGGTGTGAAGCCTTAGAAGAAGAGGTAGTAAAAACCAGAAAAGAAATGGAGAAATTTAAGGGATTGTATCACCAAAATCTGCCAAGTATTAAAGCCTCGGAAGGATTAACCTCCATTCTAAATCAGCAAAGAAACCCAAAGTTGAAAGCTGGATTGGGGTATAAAGAAGGATCAAGTAGTGATCATCCAAGTAATACAGAACCTATCAAGTTTGTCAAATCCTCAAACATTGACAACAATCACTCTACAGAAACAAAGAAAGAAAATCAGCCACCAAGAAGGAATGAAAGAAAAAATATCAGAACCGAATCTATAGATCAGAAAGATTATCAGCATGAAAGAAATCGACCTCCTCAAAGAAGATAGATTTTTTCAAGGTACAAAGATTTCTTCTATGGTTATTGTTTTTTCTGCTCTAATTTTGGTCACAAAGCTATAAACTGTTCTTTGAGATTTAGATATGAGCAATCAAGTTTTTCAAGGAATAATTATCTGCCACTACAAAGATTGAGACAGCCAAGAAACAAACAATCACAGACTATAAATCATTTGATGACTGGGAGAAGGACACAGGTAAAACACAACAACAGTTATGAGCATAACAATTGTTATGTTCTGTTATTCCATGAACCAGAATGTTACGACTGCCATAATTATGGACATAAAGCTGCAGACTGTCACTTAAAGAATTACAAGTCAGATTTGATCCCCACTGCTGAAAATGTCAAGGTTTGGAAGAAGAAAGCAGATGACAAGTGTGGACTATTGTTATCAACCCAAAGATAAAAGAATCTCTGGTATATTGATAGTGGATGTTCCAAACATATGACTGGAGACAAAAGTAAGTTTCTAACTATAAGTGATAGCAAATCAGGGAATGTAACTTTTGGAAATGATGCACCGGGAAAAATAAAAGGTAAAGGGATGGTAAGTTTGAGTAATGGCAAAGGGAAAGCTCAAGATGTGTTGTTTGTAGAAGGTCTGAAACATAATCTGCTTAGTCTTAGTCAAGTCTGTGACCGAGGATGTGAAGTCATTTTTACCTCTAAAGATTGTAGAATAAAATTTGTGAATTCAGGACAACTAGTTGCAAAAGGGATAAGAACAGAAAACAATGTCTATGTGTTAAAAGAAGAAAAAGAAGAATGCCACTTAAGAAAATATGATGAAAGTTGGCTATGGCATAGGATACTTGGACACCTAAATTTTGATCATATAATCAAGCTCAGAAACAATGGGGCAGTAAAATATCTTCCAGAGATATCAAAACCATACGACTCTGTTTGTAAACCTTGTCAGATTGGAAAACTTACTCGCACTCAGTTCAAATCTAAAAACTTTCCTTCAACAGAAAAACCTCTCTAGTTAGTACATATGGATTTATGTGGACCATCAAGGAAAGAAGGTACAGGAAAAGAAAATTATTTTATGTTGATAATTGATGATTATTCTAGACTAACATGGGTTGCCTTTTTGAAGGAAAAATCTGAAGCATTTGAAAAATTCAAAGTGTTTAAGGCTCTGAATGAGAATCAATCAAGAAAAATATTAAAGGTAGTAAGGTATGATAGAGGAGGAGAGTTTAGTTCATGGAACTTCAAAGAGTTCTGTGATAAACATGGGATCAAAAGAGAGCACACAATTCCAAGGACTCCATAGCAAAATGGAGTTGTTGAGAGGCATAATAGATCAGTACAGCAAATGGCAAGATCGATGATGAATGAAAGGAACATACCTCAGACATATTGGGTAGAAGCAATTCATACAACTGTTCATATCCTTAACAAAGCTCATCTCAAGCCACACAATGACAAGACTCCTTATGAACTATGGTTTGGAAGACCTGCTTCAATCAAGCATTTTAAAGTCTTTGGGAGTAAATGTTATATCAAGAACAATGATGAAAATATTGGAAAATATGATGATAGGGCTGATGAAAGTATCTTCTTGGGTTATGCTACAAACAGTAAAGGGTATAGAGGTTACAATAAGAGGCTGCATAAACTAGTTGATTGTATAGACATAAAAGTTGATGAAGAAATCCCAGTCAGAAATGTAAGCAGTGCTGAACCAAGAACATAAGATATAGTTGAAGATGAAGATGAACAGGTCCAAGGTTCATAAAGAGAAGAATATGAATCAGATGAAGATACGAATACTCCGACTGACACAAATCAGCAGAAAGAAGCAAAATCACCTCTCAGAATTGTTAGAAAGAATCATCCTGAAAATCAAATTATTGGAGATATAAATAAAGGAGTTCAGACAAGAAGGAAATTGATTAAAGACTCAGAACAATCTCATGTTGCTTTTTAATCTATGATTGAACCTAAAAATTTTGATGAATCCAGCCAGCATGATGATTGGATTAGAGCAATGAATGAAGAGCTTGATTAGATTGAGAAGAACAATACTTGGGAGCTTGTCCCTAGACCTGAAGATAAAAATGTAATAGGTTCCAAATGGGTGTTCAAGAATAAAATGAATGAAAAAGGACAAGTTGTTAGAAATAAAGCTAGATTGGTCTGTAAAGGGTATGCACAAGTTGAAGTTCGGGACTTTGATGAAACTTTTGCACCAGTGGCAAGATTGGAAGCAATCAGAATGTTTCTTTCTTATTCATGTCATAAGAACTTTAAATTTTATCAGATGGATGTTAAATCAACATTTCTTAATGGAGATCTAGAGGAAGAAGTATATATGGATCAACCTGAAGGATTCTCATTGACAGATAATCCTAATTATGTTTGCAAGCTGAAGAAGGCCTTATATGGACTGAAACAAGCACCACGAGCTTGGTATTATAGACCAGACAAATTCTTACATGACAAAGGGATCAAGAAAGGTATTGTTGACAACAATCTCTACATTAAGTCTGAAGGTGATAATTTACTAGTTGTTTTGGTTTATGTAGATGATATTATTTTTTGTTGTACTAATGAATCATCTGTCCAGTGGTTTTCTAACTCTATGCAAACAGAGTTTGAGATGTCCATGATAGGAGAACTGTCATATTTTCTTGGATTACAAGTAAATCAGAGTTCTGCAGGAATATTTATCTCTCAAGAAAAATATTTGAAAGAGATGTTGAAGAAATTTCAGATGGAGGATTCCTCTCTTGTTAGCACACCTATGGTGGTTGGTTGAAATCTCAATAAAAATGATATCTCACTTGATGTTAATCAAAGGACATATTGCTCTATGATAGGAAGTCTTCTGTACATAACAGCATCCCGTCCTGATATAATGCAAGCTGTTGGAATGGTAGGTCATTATCAATTAGCTCCTAAACAAAGTCACTTGGTAACTGTCACAAGAATATTTAAATACCTGAAGGGAACAATGACTTATGGTCTGTGGTATCCCAGAAATCAGAATTTTCAGTTAACTGCTTATTCAGATGTAGATTGGGCAAATTGTGTTGATGAGAGAAAAAGCACCAGTGGAGGAGCATTCTTTCTGGGTGACTCATTAGTAGCATGGCTTAGTAAAAAGCAAGGATCCATTTCATTATCAACTACAGAGGTAGAATACATTGTTCCTGCTACTTGTTGCACACAAATTTTATGGATGATACAAACTCTTGTAGATTTGAAGGTAACATACACTGATCCCATTCCAATTCATTGTGATAACACCAGTGCCATTAGTGTCTCCAAGAATCTTGTTCTTCATTCCAAGACTAAGCATATCCCAATAAAATACCATTTTCTCAGAGAACAAGTTACAAACAAAATTGTTCAGTTGAATTATATTCCTTCCAGAGAACAAATTGTTGATATATTTACTAAACCATTAGAAACAACCCCTTTTGGATATCTTCGTCAAAAGTTGGGGGTTATAATTTCTTGTGTCTAATATGTTCACCTGGTCAGGGGGAGTACTTATTGAATATCTGGTGTATTTCTAAGATGCTCATAGTTGACAGGGGGAGTATGTACTGCAACAGCTCAGGGGGAGCATGTTTCTTCTTTGACATTGATGTCAAAGGGGGAGAAAGTGTGGTAATTTCAAGGAGGCTACAGTTGCTACAGTGGTATGGATTTCAAGTTCAAGGAGGCTACAGTTGCTACAATGGTATGGATTTCAAGGATGCTACAGGTATGGATTTCAAGGATGCTACAGTGGTATAGTTATAGTTACATGTTTTTCAAGGGGTTGCCATCAATGCCAAAGGGGGAGATTGTTGGCATGTTTTCAGACAGAAGGCAGAGTAAGATTGTTGGCATGTTTTCAGACAGGAGGCAAAGTATTTGTTTGTCATTGATGGAAATCTCAACCCGACAATGATGAACAAGAGAAAGTGGAGGCAAGACCAACAACGCAACGATGATCGCATGGCAGAAAATCCTGAAACTGACACACTCCATTTTGGAGTTTCGCAGACCCGGAAATCGGAGTTTCGGATACCAGGAGTTGGAGGAGTCAAGTGTTGAAACACTTCACTACAGGAGTTTCGAAGTCACGAAATACGAAATGCAGAAATCCCGCAAAACCACGATGTTTCAGAGTTTCGAATACTGGGAGTTGGAGGAGTCAAGTGTTGAAACACTTCACTACAGGAGTTTCGAAGTCGCGAAATGCGAAAAGCAGAAATCCCGTGAAACCATGATGTTTCGTATTTTTGGATACCGGGAGTTGGAGGAGTCAAGTGTTGAAACACTTCACTATAGGAGTTTCGAAGTCGCAAAATGTGAAATGTCGAAATCACGAATCAGGCACAACAAAGACTTGTGAATTCACGATATATTCCTAACCATCGGATCAAGGATTGATCTGGACCATTGATCAGACACGACGAAGGCCCATGAAGTTTTGATAAGATCTGGACCATTGGGTCCATAGGACACGTGGCGAAAGATCGTCATTTCGTTGACTGGAAAGTCAAAGGAACAGGGTTCCCTAACCTCTCGAATTCACGACATGCAAAATGTTGAAGTGCCGAAATGTGAAAAACACCTTTTGGTGTAGGTTTTAGTTACCGGGAGATTGAGAAGTCAAGAGTCGAGACTCTCCAACATAGGAGTCCCAAAGTCGCGAAATGTGAAACCCCGAAATCTCGAAATAGGCACATCTACTGGAATTTCGGATACCGGGAGTTGGAGGAGTCAAGAGTCAAGACTCTTCATCACAGGAGTCCTGAAGTTGCGAAACCCAAAGTCGCGAAATGCGAAATCGTGAAATGTCAAAGACTCCATACCGGAGGTTTGGATACTGGGAGTTGGAGATGTCAAGGAATCTCTAGACAGGATGCCCAAAATTGTGAAGTGTGAAAAATCAAAAAGTTGATCTGACTCCATTTCAGAGTTTCGTAGACTGGGAGGTGGAGTTGTCAAGAACTCTCACATCAAGAGTGTTGAAATCGCGAAATGCCGAAATGCGAAATTGCGAAAGGCACTAACAGCTAAGCTCTTTTTTTGGAGTTTCGGGGATCGCGACATGGAGCGTCAAGTTATCTCATCACGAGGAATGTCGAAATGCTGAAATGTCGAATTGTGAAATGGCGAAGTAAGCACAAGATCCATCATTTTAATCCAACGATGCAGGTGAACTTGAATATGATCAAAGGGCTACTGTTCCATCTCACAGTTAATTGAACAGTTACGAATCAGTTAGCAAAACTGATTCATGATTCTTGATCGGTTGGCGTTTCAGTTGCTGAGACATTTTCTTTGCCTAAGAAGATTCGAAGTGTAACTATTGTCATTGTTGTGCATAAAAGAAAAACATAGAGACTGTGCGGCATTAGCTGTTCTGACTGAAAAATGAGTTGAACTGTAGAAAAGTAAAACTACAATATGCGTAGTGTGAAGAAAGCTCAGAGAGAAGGAACAAAAGCTAAACAGAAGAGAAAAGATGAAGAGAGAAAAATGTGCACATATCAAAAAGGATGAGAAGGACAGAGATAGAATAGATAGAAAGAGATAGCAAGTCAAGCCAAGTATGAACAGAGAAGAAGAATAGTGTAGCAGAGAAGAATTGCAGAATAGTGAAGAAGTGGTAAGAATTGATTTATCTATGTTTTTGGATATTCAGTCATTTATATGTTAGGGTGGAAGGGATGTGCTAGGGAGGACTGTTGTCCTCAAAGGTTCAAGTGGGTGCTTGAACACAGGGAGTTGTAGCTTCCATCTGGTTGCAGCCAGAGAAACCAGGGTGGCAAGGTGGTGCAAGGGAGAACAATTGTTCTTTGTTATACAAGTTGGTGCCTGTGTAACTGGAAGTTGGTGATTCCATCCAATTGGTGCTAGAACACTCAGGGAGTTGGTGCTTCCTTCTAGTGGGTGCTAGAGAAACCAGAGAGTTGGTGCTCTCAAACAAGTTGGAGCTTGTAAAACAGAGGTAGTAGCCTCACATTGAGTTGGTGCTCAATTAAAGATGATGTACAGAACTTAAAAGATTGCCTATCATTTCAAAGAAGAAGAGGTTTTCTCCCTTTATGGGTTTCCTCGTGAAAATCTATCTCTGTGTATATCTTATGTGTGAGTGATGCTTATTATTTATGTTGTCCATATGTAGTATAATATTGATGGTCACTTGGAGAAAGATTAAAAATAGTTTCAATTGTTAAAATTGTTTAAGGACAGTAACAATTGATTCACCCCCCCCCCCTCTCAGTTGTCTTAGTAATTTCAACATTCCCTTCCCCTGCTTTAGGGGTACTGCTTTAGGGGTATGCTAGTTTAAGATAAAATGGAAGAAAAGTTAACACCAAACAAAAATCATGATAAAAGACAAAATATTGGGGAGAAATAACCCAATGCCTAGATAACAAGGAAAGAATTGGTGTTACCATATGTAGTTGTTGATGAGATCGTTGTTAGTGCTCTACTTGATTCTCCTTGAGATGATTGTTAGTGCTCTACTTGATTCTCCTCTCCTTTCAAATCTCTTTTCTTTTTAAGGGACTTGGTTCATCTCCTTTCCTTTTAAGAGACTTGGTTTGGTGTAGTGGTTTAGAATACTCACTTCCTTTCTTGAGCTTGTTAGATTCAATTTTACATAAGATGCCTTTCTTACAATGATTGTAGAAGTCTCTTATTTTTGTATTCAACTTATTTGTTTTGTTTGACAGTGGTGAAATATATCATAAGTGAGTGATCCACCAACAATTAAGACAACCATCACTTTATATTCTTCTCAAATCTGGGATAACATATCATCATTATTCGAAGAAAACCATGCCACTTAAAATGACCGACTAGAGGTCCATAAGGGAGCAAAGTTTCACTCATACCAAATGCATCTAGGTCTTGGGTTGTTAACATATTTCCTTATATCCAAAAAAGATGATCTCTTAGCCAATTAGAAGCATTTTTAGGTCTTACTTTAGGACTAAAATGTGGTTTGAACCTAAATACTATATGGAAGAAAGATAATATCCCTTATGGTCTTACTTTCGGATCAAAAGGCGGTTTCAACCTAAATAATACATGCAAGAAAGACAATATTCCTTATGGTCATTTCTAAGGCTATCTTAAATGGGATCATATGCTTCGTAATAAAATTTAACATTAATTCCATACATGAAACTAGATACTAGGTCCCCAATTACAATATAACCTCTTGCCAAATAAAAATTCAACTTCTTTATTTATTTTTTGTTAAAAATTAGCTTTATGAATAATGTGTTTTTATAACCTACAAATTAAACAAACAAAAAAAAATATTTATTATCATTGCACCAGTGACACCCACATCCCAGTATGAGGGAGATGTGTAATTCCTTTCGTTCTCAACATGGAGTTGACAAGTAGCATTTAAAAAAAAAACAATGTGGGACATAAATAAAATATTTCAACATTCCAGATAATAAAAATAAAAAGAATGTGATTAGAATATGAATATGATAAACATATATATTCCATTATAATTAACATATATTGTTAAACACAAATATATTATGAGCACTCATTTTTAATTTTCTAAGCAATTGCATGTGAGTACAACCAACATACATGCACCTTAAGTCTTCATTGTCGAAATGCAAAACTTTTATCAATTTTTTTCAATTTAAAAAAACTTTTCACCATAATGGATTTGATCCCCATTGAAAATCTCGAGTAAACATGAAAGTATATTGTTGTATAATCATTTTGGAGTTAAATTGTGTATATATTTTGGAATTAAACTATGTAGATAGTTTTGAAACATCCAACGTTTCGCATGGACACTCCACCCATCATCAAGGAGCATACTCTTTTCCAATCAGTCAACTTATCTTGGATGTTTCAAAATTATCTACATAGTTTAACTATAGAAATTATATAATAGTTATGACAAACTTTGAAAACACACACCATGAAACTATATTGATTCAAGACACTCTTCCACAATAGAAACACTTGTTCGATTCCCGATTGATACAGTATGCAACTTTACCAACAAAAATACATTAATAATCAGGACTATTTATCATCATTGCACAGTGATCAAATGGTTCAATGCAGAATGCTACGTTACAAACCCCAGTTTGATTCCCGGTTAGTGCAACATGCGACTTTACCAACAAAAATACATTAATAATCATGATTATTTATTGTCATTCAACTAGTGATTGAGTGGTTCAGTACACCCTATGATCCAGATTATTTTAGAAATGAAATGAAAGCAGAGATATTACAATGAAGTGCACATAAATATTACCAGAAACAAAGAAATGCAGTAATACATGATTTCTATTAATGAAATAAATGTACAAAGCCTGTAAAAATACAGAGTGAAAGACTCGCTAGAATGGTGGCAGCTTATCTCTAAGAAGAGATGTGACGGCTACGCTCATTTTCAAGAAGATGACTACAATGAGGCTTTGATGACATTTTTATAATAAAAATGAATGTCAAAACCCTAGACACCCAAAAACCCAACCCTAGGAGATGAAACACCAAAATTCATATGGGCCCCGTTGGGGTAAGTTTGTACATCAACTTTCCGGGGTTGTAATTTTTGCATACGATCTCTTTTAGGCGTGTGATAGCCCGTTGGAAAGGTATTTTTGAGAATTACGCATTATGCTATCAAACTCTAACTATGTTTATAGTTTGAATGTGGCAATCCAAGAAAACAATGTTTAGGGCCCCAAAATGACCCTAGAAGTACAAAAAGATGTATTGACATGAAAAATTCCAAAATAAGCCATTTGGAATAGGTGGGAGGCCACCATTATCCACTTGGATGTTGTGTATGGCTTCAGGACAACCCTAGAAGTGCATAACCCACAATTACAAGGAAATGTCCTCATTACAGAGAAACATGTTGAACTGAAAACTGCCAAGATGAGCCAGTTGGAATTTGGAACAGGTGGGTGGCCACCAATATCCACCTAGATCAGTCCTCCCCCCTTAGGAAGCAATGGTATCCATTGAGTTGAGTGCCCAGGAAAGAGGGGAAATCAT
This sequence comes from Picea mariana, assembly GCA_032191745.1. Classification (NCBI taxonomy): domain Eukaryota; kingdom Viridiplantae; phylum Streptophyta; class Pinopsida; order Pinales; family Pinaceae; genus Picea; species Picea mariana. The sequence goes on from JASDQU010242666.1 coordinate 135,864, forward strand.
TTGTTGAATCTAAATCTTGGTGAGTTGTGTTCCTTATTGGAGAAGTTGTGTTGCTTGGTCTGTGGAAGGTTGTCACAAACCTCTTGTTGGCAAGATTGAATCTATTCCACCAACCTATTTTCTCTGGGATTGATGGGGCATTGTGTATGCACCATTGTAGGTGAAGAAAAATTAACTTCTTTCTCTTTTGCAAGCTGCTTCTATTGGATAGAAGGTGTTGAGGCTCCAATGGTTGCAATGGCCTTTTGTACATCCTTTGAACAGACTGTGAAGAGGCTGAATTTTGCAGTATGAGAGATTACCTTGCAATGCTATTTTGGTGGAATAATAGTTGAAACTTCCTCTAGTATCATGTAGAGCTAACCCTCCTGAAGTAATAATCACACTATGGGGTCGAGACTCATAAACAACATGACGTTTCCACATATATGGTTGGCCTAAAACAACATCACATACATAAAGAGGGGAAACATCACACACTAACACATCCTTGAAGGGTTGGATGTCATAGGACAGGCGACACTACTGGATGACACGGATATCTTGTCCCTGGTGAAGCCACGTGATGTTGTATGGTTGTGGGTGTGGTGTTGTTGACAACCCCAACTATTGACGACCTCAGCTGAGATGAGGTTCTTCTGGCTACTACTATCAACAATGAAATGAAACGAGGTCCCTTTCACCCACATCTATGAATGGAAAAGGCGTTCCCCCTCTTCAGGATATATTGGTTCTTCTGGTTGAATTGTTGTGGTCGCGACAGTAGCAATGGGGTTTGTGTCAATGAATTGTCTTTTTTCATTATTTTCTGGATCAGATTCTAAATCAGGGTTCAACTCCTTGTCTTTGATCTCGACCACCAATGATTGTTTCGAGAGACATTTGTTAGAGAAAGATTTGCCTCACCCCATGAAATATTGCATAGAGGGCCTTTTTCCATTTCCCTATGCATACTTAAAATCCCTTTTTGCAAATCCCAGAGCTAAAAATACATTTTTTCCACATATACGCACCTTTCCTACTATACAGCATGTGTATATGCAAGTTGCACCACTACAACCCGTGTACATCGGGAAATGTGCCCAAAATTGAAAAATGGTGTTGGGTTTCCATGTCACGTCACGAGATTAATGATCCTTGGCCTTCCATATACTGGAAACATTCCGACTCAGCCCTTCAGTTCCACTTGAAGGCTATAAATGGGCCAAATCCGAGCTATGGAAAAGAGGAGAAAGAATTCAACTTTGAGAGCAAAGTTACTCTGGAGGAATTATTCACTTCACATTGAGTCTGCATCCCTTTATCCTTTAAGTCTTAACACAATGTTCATCCCCTAAGCTCTTCCCTTATTGATTGATAATTTCATTGTCTCTCTTATATGAGCTTGTCTTTGGTGGAGGATTGAAGTGGTGGAGGCCCAGCTGGAAGGAACTTAGTTTCTTAGTTCCGAACCGTGGCGACATAGAAGTCTGTAACTTATTCAATTATGTTGATTATATCTTAATAGAAATACTCTTTTCCCATCCAATTGATATCTTGAAAATATTTGAATTATTATTACATGAGCGTATTTGTTATGAATGTTGATGGATTATGCTATTGAATGTGCTAGCATCATATATTATCACCATGTTCTTGTGTTGCTTGGTTTTTGAGGACTAGTTGCAGGTATATTGCTTTGGGTCAAGTGCTCAACGGTGGACTTCATCGAACGTCTAGACAGGGTAGACCTTTTATCTTGCCTTGCTGACATATTTTTTTATATAGCATACTTGAGAATATAGTTGATTTATGCAGTCATTTCCTTCTGTTTTGGTTTACCCCTAGCCATAGAGAGATTTTCCTCGTAACAGAATTGGTGACCATATTGGAAACATAATCTTCTTTTTTAGGGTTTGGAGTGTTTTTCTCCTTAGATTTCTCTCGTTCATATTGAGTTTCTTATCATATGATTTCTTGATAGCCTCTATTCACTCTGGGTCTAAGTCTTTCAGCCTTCTCCTTATCCTAGTTGTGTTTTGACACATATACGCAGGTTTTTGCTTGACAGTCGCGTACATGTGCGTGTTGTCCTTCGGCAAGTTACGTACATACGCGCTTTTACCTTGAAAAATCACGTACATCAACCTTTTTTTATTGTTTGTTGGGTTTGGTGGTTTTTGGGTAGGTTTTGATGATTGTTGAGTCTTCTTGGGTCTCTGTAGTCACTGTTAAGTGTCTGTGGAATGATAGGAAACCTGTCTTTGGTTGAACTTTTGGGTGATTCATTTCTCATCATCTTTTCATTTTGATTGTCCTTGCACCTTGGGCTGGGTGTTTTACTCCTTGATATCCTACTTGGGTTGTCTCTGTCTATACATAGTAGAGTCTTTATATCAAGTTGTTGTTCATTCCTTGCATTTTCATTTTTCGTATATTGAAAATACAAATAAATAGGCATTTCACATTGATCGACATTTTGATCTCGAGTCTTTGTCCTTTATCTTAGTGCATGTAAAGAAAGATTACATTTTTATTTAGAATTGCAGAATTGAATTGAAAATTGCATGTTTAGGAAGCATATCATTCATTGGAAATTAAAGTTAGGACTTTAGATTGTTTTCATATTCATTTACTTTACTTGTTGAGTCAAAACATCACTAGTTTCACGACTGCATCTTTTGAGTAAGCAAGGCCATTAAAATTAATGCTATAATTTAAAATTTATTAGTAATGATTTTGTTTTCTAGGATGCACAAACTAGCTTACGATTTAGTTCCTTGGAATAGGATTTTGTGAGTAAACTTCTCCAAGGCTATTAAATCAACATATCTGTCTGACTAAGGGAGTGGAGAAATCCATTGTATAATCGATAATATCAGGAGGCTCCGCTTACATCAGAGTTAAGCATGAGGTCCAATGAGGTCAGTTGAAGGGATATTCCCCCTGATACCTTCTTAGCGTCAGATATATTTATGTGGATCTATTCGTATATGGGGATCTTGCTAGTGCCCTTACCTCCGTGAGAGGCGGTGCTTTCAATTTTTAGGTTTTTGCTACCCTTCCCATATGGTGGACCTAACTTATGATTGTTTGCCTATGCATCAGTTATACTGTGGTTGCTTAGTTTCTTGACTTAGGTTCCACATAGGTTACTTGCAAGGGTTATTTTGCAGATACCCTGGGTCAGATAAGGGTATAACAACACACAGCCTTTATGGAGGATTACCTCTCCGGGGGGATCTGACCGACTGGTTGTTAATCCCATGAGGGCCCTTATAATTGATTATGATACCTTTGATAATTAGCAGGGAGTCACAGGCCCCTCTTGGGCGAGGCATACCTAATTTAGGGAGGGAGGCCCCTTTCTGCCACTTTATCCTGTTTGTGTGCATATTGGCAATTTGATTATTTTTGGTGTGCTCTTTAATCATTAGTAGACCTTTGATTTTTTATACTGTGCCTTGAGTTGTTGTTATCATGGATAGTGGAGTTCCTATGAATCGCTCCTTAACCGCTAACTCCCCCATGATGTTCACTCATTTCATGGAGACAAATCCATCTTATTTTCATAATGGTGCGCAGAATTATGACACTCAATCCATGCCTTGGGTCCCTACTCATTTTCCTGTTGATATGCCAAATGTGCCTTCACCCTTTCCATCCTCTCCCTAACCCACTTATATGAATCCTAGCATTGGATCCGGGGGCACCATGGCCCCGCCGTCTACATCTTCATTTGATAGGAGTCATGCCCTTCAACCAACTCTCACTGTGGGAGGTTGGAACCTCCTCTCTTACGGATCCAAATCCTAGCTATGTTTTTTCAGGAGCCGGTACTCAAATGGGTGGTTATTATACTTATTACACCTAATCTGTGTATCCTTCTTCCTCCATGCCAGTTCCTACGAACACTTTTCCCATGGAAGGTCCACATATATCCCCGAGTATTTCATATGGGGGGAATCAATTTTACAGTTTGGGCTACCCTCTTCACAGAACCCCTTCACATGGGGGAAACATATATCCTCACTTGAATAACCCTTATCATACTTTTGTCTCTTCCCAGACTTCAATGATGATGCTCGTACAAACCTCTACAGATCAATTAGGCGGAGGATACTACCTTTCTGGATAGGGACAACGTGTAAACCAGGACCCTTCCTGGCCTACAATGTTTCAAAACCAATCTTTCCCGGGACCTTGGTCTCAAATGCCACAACTAACCACCACCACTAGTCCAGTCACTGCCTGTCATACTGGAGCTCCATTACCAACCCCTGCTAGTCATGTTGGAGATTGGTCGACGACCTATGCAATTCATGTTGAAGACCCACAACTAGTCGCTGCTAGTCATGTTGGGGGAATCACTCCAGTCGCCACAAGTCATATCGATGTCACATCTCCAACCTCTGCACATCATGTGGGAGATGACTCTCTCACCTATGCTAGTCACGCTGAGAGGATTTCACCAACCATTGTAAATGATGTTGGGGGAATTCATATGATTGAGAAGCCTAGACGTCTCAGACGTAAGCCCAAATTACTTTGCAGGACTTGTGAAGGAAATCACCTTACTCGTTTTTGTCCTGCTATTGTTGGAATACAATAAGCATGGTTCTCACATGAGGGCCTTCGAGTTCTGAGGCATCTGTGGTTTCCCCACACCCTGTTTCTCCTTTTATTGACACGGCAGTCACGCTGATGCAATCCTCTCTTGACCACACCCGCGTTGTCGAGGGTGATGTGTCTCATGTCCCTATTATCACGCATCCTATTCAACCCAGATTTGAAGAAGTGGTCGTACAAGTGCAACCTCTGTTCAGTCCAAATCTCTTTTTGGAGGGTGTTGCATCCTTCAACCATGTCGTTATCATTTATGATTCTGCACATCCTAAACAAGAGAGAGTTTTACTCTCCCCGAGTACTCTCCCTCCAAGTCCTGGAGAAGTTCCCTTTGATTGGTATGGTATTGTGGGGTACCTTATGCCTCCACCTATGTCCTTTCAAGTAAGATACATCATCTGATATATCACGGAGATGGTAACCTCTGCTAGCACTTTATCCTCCTCGACATGGAGAGCTTTGGGTTTTCCCATGCTTGTGTCAGCTATTTGTAAGATACTGACATTTCACAGAAGTCTGGCATGGGAGACTTGGCCTCCCCCATGACGTGTCGCCTAGAAACTCCCATGCGAGTCTAATTTAAGCTCTTTTCGGACTCATCTAAAAAGTGAAAAGATTTCCGAGTGAATTTGTCTCTTTCACACTCGTTAAATTGGACTTGAAAGGTCCTAAGTCTTAGTTAATCTCTTTTCCGACTCGTTTTCAAAAAGTGAAAAGATTGTCGAGTGAACTTGTCTCTTTCACGCTCGTAAATTGGATTTGAAAGGACATCTATTTGGTACACGTTTTTCCCTTTTTCACACCAAGTAGACTAAGATTACGAAAAATGACATTTTTTGGCGTTAAGTTGTGATTGCATATCATGCCCTTGTTTTCATTATCGAGCCTATATCCGATTCTCGNTATAAATTGTTTTCCTCAACAGTTTTGCATCCTCAACCAAGTAGAGCCTCATTTATGTTCTTTGCAACTTGACACCCTATACCCAGGAGGGAACATTCCCCCGAGTGCCCATCTCCCGCATGCACCTCCTTGCATTGCACATAGCTATGTTCCACTGCTGGAACTATTTTTGCTTACTTGTGACACTCGTTTCCTCCTATGTATCATAGCATTCATTTGAATATGATAAAACAAAAAAATACGGGCGGGAAGGGAGTATTATCTTATATTGGCAGCAGTCATGTCACCTTTGAACAAAACACAAAGTTATTGGGTCCACTTGTCATCATAATTTTGGGTTTAGCATAGCCTTAGGAATTTGAGCTCGTTACAGAGATTTTTATCCCCCAACTAGTTACTCTTCCAGTCCTTATGGATAATTTGATTGATGCCTCCTGCATCTCATGGTTTCATCATTGATTCTATGTTACCAGAGTCTTTCATATGTCTCATGCTCTTGTTATAAGGATGTCTATCAACCTGTGTTGACCATTCCTCAGAACTCTTGACTTTGCATGTCAGCCATACCATCAGTTTGTCTCAGAATCACATGAAGTTGTATTCCTATTATGCACCCTGGTCCAACTTTCCTCATTGGTAGGTAACCTTGAACCTAGTAGTCGATATTTCAGCATTGGTCATTGACTGGGTGGTTTCCCTTGTGTTCAACGACAAGACATCTATTCACACATTGGGATTCGTGTAGTGCCTTGGATGCCATTATCCTTATTGGTGGTTTCTTTGCCTTTGTCAGTAGTTTTCCTCATTGGTTGTTATTCAGAGGGTCTTTTTCATGTACCGCTTGCACTTGGCACACACGAAAGGCACACAGGATCATTGGTTCATGAACATGTTTTTCCTCTGATTTCCTCCAAATCATCTAGCTCCTGCTTTGTACCTTGTGCTAAATGATGAGAGAATCCTTAATGCTCTCCTTTCAACGGGTCTCCTTCCATCGAATTCATCTCATCTATTCTGGAAATGAGACCTAGAGTCCTATGAGTACCTAGAGGCTTGCAGACATTAGTGGCAGGTTCTCTCACCATCGATAGTTGGGAATACATTAATGTCTCATGATCGATGGATTCTTCAAGTGTTCAACCCTGACTCCTTTATTCACACTTTTAAGAATGTACTCAGTGCCTTGATACCTACTTTCATCATCGGTAGGTTGGCTCATGTTTGTTAACAGTATATCTCAGTGACTGGTAATCAAAAGAAGTCTCATTGTGTTCCACCTCAACTCCTTTATTCACATGATGTAGACTTTCACCTTTGGTGAATTTTGTAGAAGACTTGAACACATTAGTATGTAGTCACATCTCTCCTGAGTTGTTGCTACATTTTCATTGGACCAGTACCTGTGTGACTTTAGTGATCATGGGAGATCAAATTGTACTCCATTGTATATAGATATCTTGAGATTGATTTTGAGACTGGTTCTACTAGGCCTTGTTCATGACTATGAAAACCTTTGGCATGTAACCGCATTCGTATTTGCCTATTCATGGCCATGGAAATTTGTTTGGTATATTTTCACATGGATTTGCAGTGTAATTCAAATTGGCAGCTATGTATGCAAAGTCAGTACAGATTGTAATGAATAACTACTTCTTCCAGCTGGGTCCCCATTACTCCACTTCTAGGTTTTTATAATGTATTTCAGCCATCGCAGATACTCCTCTGACCTCACACATTAGGGGGCATCTGTTATAGCAAGATTTGCCCCACCACGTGCAATCTTGCACATAAGGTCTTTTTCCATTTCCCTATGCATACTTAAAATCCCTTTTTGAAAATCCCAGAGCTAAAAATACAATTTTTCCACATATGCGCACCTTGCCTACTATACAACTTGCGTATAAGCAGGTTGCACCACTACAACCCGCGTACATCGGAAAATGTACCCAAAATTGAAAAATGGTGTCGGGTTTCCATGTCATGTCATGAAATCAATGATCCTTGGCCTTCCATATACTAGAAACATTCTGACTCAGCTCTTCAGTTCCACTTGAAGACTATAAATGGGCCAAATCCAAGCTATGGAAAAGAGGAGAAAGAATTAAACTTTGAGAGCAAAGTTACTTTGGAGGAAGTATTCACTTCACATTGAGTCTGCATCCCTTTATCCTTTAAGTCTAAACACAATGTTCAACCCCCAAGATCTTCTTTTACTGATTGAGAACTTCATTGTCTCTCTTATATGAGCTTGCCTTTGGTGGAGGATTGAAGTGGTGGAGGCCTAGCTGGAAGGAACTTAGTTTCTCGGTTCCGAACGGTGCCAACATAGAAGTTTGTAACTTATTCACTTCTATTTATTATATCTTAATAGAAATACTATTTTCCCATCCAATTGATATCTTAAAAATATTTGAATTATTATTCCATGGGCGTATTTGTTATGAATTTTGATGGATTATGCTATTGAATGTGCTAACATCATATATTATCACCATATGCTTGCGTTGCTTGGTTGTTGAGGACTAGTTGTAGGTATATTGCTTTGGATCAAGTGCTCAAAAATGGACTTCATCTAACGTCTGGAAGAGGTAGGCCTTTTATCTTATCTTGCTAGCATATTTGTTTATATAGCATACTTGAGAATAGATTTTATTTTTGCAATCATTTTCGTCTGTTGTGGTTTACCCCTAGCCATAGAGAGATTTTCCTTCTAACAACATTCAATGGTGTTATGCCAAGGGATTTTGTGGAAGTTGCACCACTTCCCAGTGTCATTCTTCATCTTTCCTTTACCCTTCCTTTCCTGTGTCTTGGACCAGTTGTCAGTAGGTTGTTAGTTAGGGTAGTCTTTATCATGATTTGGTTGTTACGGATTTGTAGACTCGAAATCCCATTTGTTTTGGTTCCTAAATTTCTGCTTGATTTTGACAACATGTAGATAGGTAGCTCCCAATGATGAGATGTTTAGGAAATCCATTTCAGTTTGGATGTACCTATGCATAGCCCCACGGTATTTCAGAACCAGATGCCACTGAGAGTCTTTGATACCTAGCTTGGTGTGTAGGGTATGGAAAGTATTTATGAACTCCGACATTGTTTGGCTCTTCTCTTGTCGCAGTGTGGTCCATCTCATGTACTGGTCTTCATAGTTATCAACATAGTAATATTGTTCCTTGACCGCATCCACAAAAAATTCACAAGTGGGCTCAGCCGCATATATTCCAGATTCCTCTATGCAATTTTTCTCCTAGTAAGTTTCCCACCAATGTTTGATGTGGGGGAGAGCCTTGAGGAGTGCGAAGGTGACCTTTTCCCTGTCAGAAAAATTGTGAACAGAGAAATAAACTTCTAGCATATTTAACCATTTTTCTAGGGCATCCGCATCTATATGACCTACAAATACGGGAATATCAAAATTAACTTGTACCTTGAAGGGAGAGGTTCCTCCAAAATGTTTTCTTGATGAAGATGTGTTTGTTGCTAATGAAAGATGTTGAAGAATGTGGGAAAAATTCTCCATCATTTCATCCCTCTGTCACATGAGAACTTGCTCAAGCAACAGGTTAATAGAAACTCTTGCTCTGCCATTTTTCTTTTTTTCCACCATGGAGAGTTTCTTGGGCATGCGAGATAGATTTTCCTCAAGATAGACAAGCTCGAGACCCAACTTTCTATACTCGGAGCTCGTTGGGTACATGCACTGAAAAACTATCAAGAGAAGCCTTCTCTGATACAATCGATCTAGATGATTTTAGGAACGAAATGAAAGAAAAGATATTACAATGAAGTGCACATAAATATTACCAGAAATAGAGAAATACAGTAATACATGATTTCTATTAATGAAAGAAATGTACAAAGACTGTAAAAATACAAAGTGAAAGACTCGCTAGAATGGTGGCAACTTATCTCTTAGAATAGATGTGACGACTACGCTCATTTGCAAGAATATGAGTATAATGAGACTCTAAAGGCCTTTTTATAATAAGCATGAATGCCAAAACCCTAGACATCCAAAAACCTAACCCTAGAGATGAAGCGCCAAAAGTCATGTGGACCCCATTGGGATAAGTTAGTACATCAACTTCTCGGGGTCGTAATTTTTGCATACGATCTTCATTTTAGGCATGTGATAGCCCATTGGAAAGGTATTTTCAACAAATACGCATTATGTCATCAAAATATAACTATGTCTATAGTTTGAATGTGTCAATCCAAGAAAACATTGTTTATGGCCCCAAAATGGCCCTAGAAAAAGATGTACTGACATGAAAACTTCTAAAATAAGCTAGTTGGAATAGGTGGGCGGCCACCATTATCCACCTGATGTTGTGTAGGGCTTCCGGACAACCCCGAAAATGCATAACCCACAATTACAAATAAATGTCCCCATTACAGAGAAAAATGTTGAATTGAAAACTGTCAAGATGAGCCAGTTGGAATTTGGAACAGGTGGGTGGCCACTAATATCCACCTGGATCACCCTGCCATGTTACAAACCCCATTTTTCGATTCTTGGTCACTGAAACATGTGCCTTTACCAACAAAAATACATTAAATAGGCAGGACTCTTTATCATCATTGCACCAGTGATCTAGTGGTTTAATGCACCCTTCCACGTTACAGACCCTGTTTTGATTTCTGGTTGGTGCAGCACAAACACATTAATAGTTGGGACAATTAAAATGACTACAAAATAGTATTGGGAAACACCATTGTCACAAATTCCAGTTAGGATACCTAGTTTTCACTCACGTGATCTGCATTCGAATCCCAACAAGGGAGGATGGACATTTTCGTGGTTTACGAAGAGATACATTATTCTCTATAAACAAAATTGTTCGGTCTATCCAACATGTCGAACATGTCGAAATACATAAATGATGGGTTTGTGAATGAAATTCAAATGATACCTACATACATATATGATGTATGAGGAATAAAAATGAAATCAAACTTGTATGCATTGGAATAGTGAAATTTTAAAATATGTACAGGATCAAATATTCTACCATATATGCTTCTTAAATCTTGATTTATAAGAAGAGTTAGTTATCATACATATTAGTGTGTAGTAATAATCCCAATATCTAAATAGAGAGTGGAAATGATTCTCAATGAGGACATCAATATGGTTGAGATGAATGTTAAAGTATTTTTATTTTTATTTTTCAATTTATTATAATATAAGAATCAAATAACCTTGGAGGAACATCAAAAATGGCGTTTTCATGGGACTTGGTATTGCTTCTAATAATATAGCAGAAGCTTATGCCTTAATGTTAGTTTTTGTAGCTTAGAGGTACTTCTGCATTGGCAGTGCCCAGCATGCAGAAGTCACGAGAAAATGTCTCTCTCAAGTGACTTTATAAAGTGATTTTATAAAGTGTAGTTAGGGTCTTTTAATATTTAATGGGTAAAAATGACTTTATGAAGTTTGGGTCACTTAAGTGATTTAAGTGAACTCAACAAAAGATTAAGTTGTGATCGTTGATCTCGAGAGAGAAATATCTAATTTTGACTACCTATCTCTTTGGAGATCTAGGGTTAGGGTAGTTACTCATTAATGAGTGAATATAGGCGATATTTGAGGGAGATGGGGTGTGATTTTCAAGGAGAGGTTAGAGGGAATGTGAAGAGACATTTACCAAGAGAGATTGAGCTAGAAGAAGAAGAGTAACATCAAAGGAGTATTGGCATGCATCCCAAGGATATTTGCAACTGCATTTCATATCATTACAGTACGTATTTAAAAGCAAGTCATAGATCAGAGAAAATGCACAGAAATCGAAGTTGATCTCTTGCACAGATTTCGAGGTGCATTTATGACTAGATAAATCCATACATGTCTTTATTATTGGTATTGTAGCTTTGCAAAGAAATTGAGGAGTGTTTTTGTTGCTAGGGAGGTCATATTTTTCAGCCTGTACAGATGAAATCTGGCACAGATTTCAAGGCAAAAGTCTGGTATGATTGTTTTAGGTCTTTGGCACATTTTTTGAGGTGGACAGTAGGCACAAGTTACAATATAGTTATTGTGCATTTATTGTTGTAATATTTTTGTTGTATTACATAATTTTGGAGATTAAATACGTAGAGTAAGTAATTAATCTATGACCCATATCCATGAGTATTAGTCACAACTGACCATTTATTCTCATGATTTGAATAGTCCACTTAACACTAATTGATTGAGTGATGCTCACAAGGGTCAAGAAGTGGGATTGAAACCAACAAAATGAATCACATAGCATAAATCATCACTTATGGGGCTTGCACCCAGTAACCATGACTTCTCAAGTGGTCACCCATCCCAAGACGCCTCTGGCTCAAGTGCGCTTAACTGTGGAGTTTTCTCCACAATCAAGCCCACTTAGCTTGCTACCCCATTTGCAAAACCTTATCAAGTATTGTACCTTATGAAATATCTAGTTAGAGCTCAATTCACTCTTGTTATTTAAGCATAGAGGGGCTTCCACGATGCAACATATTAGATCATTTTTGGGATTAACTGCGTAGAGTAAAAGTCATTGATCTATGACCCATATCCATGAGTATTAGTTGCAACTGACCATTTATTCTCATGATTTGAATAGTCCACTTAGCACTCATTGCATCGAGTGATGCTCATAGGGGTGAAGAAGTGGGATTGAAACCAGCAAAATGAATCACATAGCATCAATCATCACTTATGGGGATTATACCCGATAACTCAGAAATATTTTCTTGCAAGCTCAATAAGAAGAATCTCTCCTTGGCTAGTTTTCCCTTAGGGATTTTTCCAAGGAAATTTCCTAGATATCTATTGTCAAATGTAGTGATATTTTGTTTGTTGTTCATTGTTATTTCCACTGTTATATTTTTCAGTTTGTTTGGCCAATGTATTTTTACTCAGTAGTTCCAGTTGAATGCTTGTGTTAACATGCATTATTGGTGAATGACTATTGGAGGTTGAAATCTTGTTATTGACTAAGTGATTGTCTAGTAAAATTTTCAACATGGTATTAGATCTTGGGCTCTAAGGTTCAGTGGATAGATTTTGGCACTTGGATAGCAGTGATTTGCATAGGATTTTTCTCAAAAGAAGAAGGGAAAGAAATGGTCTTTGTCAGTTGGACAAGGATGAATTCCAGTCTCAGGTTTGAGGATAGGTTGGAGGAGATCTCCAACTACTTGTAGTGGAAGGTAAGGATTGCAGTTGTTCTCAGGGAGAACAAGTTGTGGGTGTTTTCGAGTACCATCATGACAATACCTTCATCAAATCACATTTCCCTAGGCCTTCATGAGGTGAATGAAGCAAGGGCTCGAAAGATAATCTTGGATGGAGTAAGATACCACCTGATTCCACATTTGGCTAAGAAGTTGACAACCAAGGAAATGTGGCATGCACTGATAAACTTGTACGAGAAAAAGAAAAAGAACATGAAGATGGCCCTAAGCGACAAGCTCCATAGCACTAGGATGGCCAAGGGAGAGAGTGTAGCCTCCTATCTCACCAGGCTTAGACAGGTGAATGATGAGTTGGCAGTTGTAGGGGGGATTATTCCAAACTCAGAGTTGGTGTGCATAGCCCTCAAGGGTTTCACCAAAGAGTGGGATGTTTTCGTGAAGTGTGTGGTGGGGAGAGAGAAGCTCCCATATTGGAGCATACTATGGGATGACTTTACTTAAGAAGATATTCAAGAGGGTTCTCATTGGGAGAAGGCAGAGGGTGGTGCAGACAAGGAGAAATTTGTTCTTGTGGGAAAGAGAAAAGACAATAAGAAGGAGATGAGCAAAGTGAAATGCTTGGAATGTCACAATACTGACCACTACGCTAGTCAATGTCTGAACAAGAAGAAGAAGAAGGAGCTAGAGGTATCATCTTTAGCTGATGTTGTTGTGTTTACTAAGAAGTTCAAGAAGGAATTTTCTCTAATGATTGGTCTTTCAAGCATTGATAGTGCGGAGTTTGGGGATATTGGAGTGTGGTTTATGGATAGTGGTGCATCTCGGCATATGATGGGAATGAGGCCCATTTCCTTAGCTTTTTAGAGATAGACTCGGACTGTTATTTGGGTTGTGGAGATAACACCAGACATGCAGTAAAAGGGGTTGGATGTGTGAGATTCCAGTTGGAGTTAGGAGGTTTTTTGGAGTTGGTCGAGGTCCATTTGTTCCAGAGCTACCAGTAAATTTACTCTCAATGTCAGCTTTGGAGGTTGATGGATGTGGAGTTGTGTTCTTCCATGGATTGGTATTTCTATATCCATAGGGAGCTACTCTAGACACAAAAATATTTCTTAGTGTCCAGCATGAGAGGTTATACATGTTTTTGGGACAGCCTGTGGTTGGATCCAGTGGATTCTTGGATTCATAATTTTTTTCAGTGTCTAAGAGTGAGCAGGTTGATGAGAAGTGTGAGTAGATACCAGGGACTCAAGCTTCTTCCAGTACTCTCAGAGGACTCAAATGGTATGAGATGACACAGTTGGATTCTCAGAGGAGTGAGGAGAATTCTAGGAGCGTGACTTGGATTGGAAGGTCTCCATATAAGAGTTCAACGCATGGAGCAGCAGTGGTTTCCAGTTCAGTGGGAGCAAAGGATTCTAGTTCAGAGGGATTAGCTACAACAACAGATGATATGATGGGGTTGGAGGAAGACTCTAGTGGAGGTTCTAGAAGTACCTCCCTTGCTAAAAGGGGGTGTTATTTTTTGTAGCTCGGAGGTACTTCTGCATTGGCGGTGCCCAACATGTAGAAGTGACGAGCAAATGTCTCTCTTAAGTGATTTTATAAAGTGCAGTTAGGGTCTTTTAATATTTAATGGGTAAAAGTGACTTTATGAAGTTTGGGTCACTTAAGTGATTTAAGTGAACTCAATGGAAAATTGAGTCACGACCATTGATCTCAAGAGGGAAAGATCTAATCTTGAACATCTATCTCTTTGGAGATCTAGGGTTAGGGAAGTTACTCATTAATGAGTGAATAAAGACAACATTTGAGGGACATGGAGCACACTTTTCAAGGGGAGGTTAGAGGGAATGTGAAGAGACACATTTACCAAGAGAGATTGAGCTGGAAGAAGAAGAGTAGCAACAAAGGAGGATTGGAACACATCCCAAGGATATTTGCAGTTGCATTTAATATCAATATAGTATGTATTTAAAAATAGGTCGTACAACATTTAATGTTGGTCGTACAATGGATAAAATGCACAGAAATCGAGGCTTATATCTTTCACAGGTTTCAAGGTTCTTTTATGACTAGGTAAATCCATGCATGTCCGTACTGTTATCGCACAGTTTGTAGGATAGGTTTAGTAGCTTGGAAGTAAGACTCAAACTAGCATAACAAGAGCTTCCCCACCCATTCTCACCTCGATGGGGAGCTCTTTCTATTTAGGGTGGCTAATCCCAAGGGAGACGTCCCTAGTAATCTGGGGTTTTGAAAGGTCTTAAGGTTTAAAGAATCAGGATGAGAGTTTCCTTTCACAGATTACTGCCCAAAGAGATAGTCAAAGATGAAGGTATTCCACTAAAG